>JAJJWW010001996.1:0-35943 GCA_023531295.1 Papaver armeniacum | reverse complement strand
GATCACAGCTCACACAATGCACAGCACACAGGTGAAGCAAAATTTTGTGATGTGCACCGGTTTATTGGATGTGCTCACTCAAAGGCGCGAAGCATTGTGCGGGAGTTGTGTGTTTGAAAAACAACCTAAATGCTATCTCTTCTTACGCTGCTCAACGAAACTCATTCTGAACCACGGGATCATAAACAACTTTAAGCACAACTTTAGATGCTAGCTCGCCAGATATAGCACAACAGATCAAAACATCATGGAGTGCTAATGTACATCATAATAAGGATACGTGCAACCATGTGACTTTAGCAGATTGGCTATAGAGCTACTCGAGGCAAGAACACTGATCGACTTTGACATAGAAGAGGTGTACAATTGGTGTAATGAGTCGAGTTGACCTTAATTATCACGGTGTTATGCAACGATAGCTCAACAAGGTCACGGGATCACAAGATTGCTACTCAAGGTCACGGAAGCTAAGGGTTATGGTTCAAGGCTAACACGCAAGCATACATGCTACCAGGGCATTCATTCAAGTAAGCAAAATTAGGATACAATACCTCCAGGTATACACTTGGGTTTAGGCAATTCCTCTTTTGTTTGGTTGCTCCTTGTTCCTCCACCCTTGGGTTAGCTCGAGTGATACCAGACTTGCACGTAACTCGCAGACAAAGCTTCGGTGCTCAATAATGCTCAATCAAGACAAGAAAACACTAGTGCTACAGTCGACTACGAGCAAAAGATGACGGTGAAGGTATAGAGATGATGATGCGAGATGAGCAAAGTCGGCAAAAAGAAGTGAAAAGTACGGGGCTTATGACTGTAGAATGCAAAAGCTAATGACACGAGATGAGTTACAGGGGATGATAAATGCAAATGCAAGTGAATTAAGCTAAGAGTTAAGCTACAGATGCTATGGCAGGCTAATGCAGAAGTGATATTTAAACTAAGCTACAGATGCTATGGCAGATGCTATGCAAAAATCAAGAGTTAAGCTAAGTTACAGCAAATCAGTGCAAAAGAGCACAGATTGTAAAGCATATATACAATGGAAGACTGAAAATCAGTTAAAGCAAGTGAAAGAAAATCGGGGCACACTACCAAACTCACGCAACGGCGCATAAAAACTTGGTAGGAGCTCAAAGAGGCTTTATCCTACGTCTTCACTGCAAGTGCACAGGCCTATTGGAGCGTGGCAAGCACGGGTCGATCCACGGAGAAGTGGTGTGTGCTTGTTAAGCTAATCTAACTCTCACTATTGATTCTCGAGATGATAATGTAGCACAAAAGTATGGGTGATTGTGTCGAAGCGACTAGTTTGAAATATGTGACTCTTGAATTAAAGCATCGATGAATACAGAGTGTTGGAACTAATGTTGTTGAGACACTAGGGTGTTTAACTCCACCCTACGATCTTGTACTAAGTAATGTAAATTTTCAGCTTGTTCTATTGCCTTCCATTAAAGGCCTCAGTAGGATATTTGATGAACTAACTCAACTTGTCTACCCCTAGTATTACTGGTCTTATTACAGCACCAGTAATCACAGGCAAAGCTAGCCTAGTGGTTCACTAATTTCCTAAGCATACAATCCCTAAGAACAACTTGACAATCTACTTACTTCATATTAAATCAAAGGGTTTCATTGCACCCTAGCTTAAGTGTTTAGAACATGATGTAATAGTAAAAACAGAATTCAAATTAAAGTTGCAGAAATGAAAACCCTAAAACATGCTACCCCTTTCTCTTACATAAAAACCACAATTTATATCTCCAAATTTTACTCATAAACAACAATTCGCAAATACCCAAACCTCTCTCTTCCGTTTCTTCGGCTCATTGTCCACTGCATGGTAAACCTAATTCCATTTATCTCTCACCATGACCTCTTGGGAAGAGAAGCTATAAGAGAGAGATAACTAGAACTAAGGGTGTCGGAAGGGATGACTGATGTGCTGCTGGCGTTGGGAGTAGAAACTGGTACGGGTGATGGGAGAACGAGGGAAGAGATGGCTCTGCCATTGTTGGTCGGGGGAAGGACAGAAGAGTGGGTGTTTGTCGGGTGAGAAGGAGAAGAATGAGATTAGGGTTTGGTGATGGGGGTTTATATATGGGCTGTGTTGTGAGGCGGATGCATCAGGAGTTGATGTGAAGGTTGGAGCGAGCGTCGGATGGAGCTAAGGGAAATCTGAGCAGGCGAGGGAGTTGTGTTATTTTGGTGTAGAGCGAATGCATCGAGGGTTGATGAGGATGCTGTAGCGACCGTATGATGAGGATGAGAGAGATCTCAACGGCTCGGGGATGATGGGCTCGGATCCGGGTCGCGGGTCAGGTCTAGCTCAAGCCCATGTCTTGTAGATGAGTTGCTACTTGTTGCGCGCGCGGGCTTTGGCTATCTGCTCCATAGATGCTCGACTCCAATTCTTCGCTCTTGGCTCCTTAGTTTCTCCGAGCTTTATTTATTACCTAAAAACACAAAATTAATTAGTACAAATATTTATTCTTGAAAACAAAGAAAACACGAAATTTGGGATAATATACGATTCCTAAGCGCAAAAGATGAGTAAAATGCACGATAAAAGGTGTATAAATATGCAATATTTGGCACTCATCATAAACCCTAGAATAAAGTAGAGAAGAGATAATAATAAACGCTGATAAAAGATCCCCGAAAAGGTAAGTCCTCTCTTTTATATGTTTCTCCAACTTCCATGATAAAGGATACCCCTTCCCCGAAAATGAGGTTTTGCCCTGAAGCCCACATAGTTGGAAATTCACCCGCCCACCATGGAGAGAAACCGTGCAGAAATTATGTCCCAAAACGCTCCCGAGAAAACTGGGATTATGGCGAATCCCCCCGAAAAGTCGCGGAAAGTAGCTCGGTGACCGAAAGTCAAACCGATCGCCAATCAACGTCAACTCCAGGTCAACTCGGGTAGCACTGAGTCAAAACAGGTCAAGTCATTGAGTCGGTCAGCCAGTTACCCGTTCGGCCAAGCCATTGCACAACAACTTCGGCAACACCGGATTCCTATCCTGCAATATTACTCGGCCCTTAGTTCACTGCACCAAAGACAGACCTTGTCACAATAAGCCATTTATTACAGCCTGTCATCAATTTAACTCCTGCTGCCTTCATCTCACACACAATTTAGGCACATTCCACAAAAACTGTTCTGCATCTAGCTCTACATTTCCTTCACCAACACATTATCGGACTCATTTGTCACAGCAGGATTTATTGCATCGCTCACTAGCTCGCAACAACAGACACTAAGAGCAGCATCATATTCCATTCTCTCGTATCAAATTCCACCTGCAACCTCCACTTCACCCTATACCCACAACTCCGCCTTAATCGCCCCCGCATTGCTCGTTATTTCATGTGACAAAGCAACCATCTCAATTTTCCCCTATATCAATCCCGCACTCATACTAATTTGACTTATCCATGCTTCCCAACTTCACTTAGCCACATTTGTTGCCATAGTCACAAGAAGAACCGTTGTTTTCGACCACCAACATCTTCGATCGAGACCAAATGCTTCACAAGTGCGTGCACACGCAGAACCACTCACTACTACCCTCACCCCGAATGCTTAACTTAATCACCACCAACTCCATTCCGACATTCACGTAGCTCTATCCACCACACAGCCTCATCTTCCGTGATTCTAAATCTACGACCCTGGCCCAGTCAACGATAGCTCAGTCCAATTAGAATTCCAGCATCAGCTTACCATTCCCTCGACCAGCTACGGTCCATTCTCACAGCCACATCCAGCCTTCTACTTCCTCGTTAAACTTGACCCGGCACATCACTTTACTGCAGCAGATACTACCGCTCTTCACCTGCTGTTCGTCTGCATGCGTTTGTTCTCCGACCGAGAACTATCTCAAGCCAATGAGACCCACAAACAAATACCACTAACGACCAACACCCGACGAACTCACCGCCGTTCATTACCTCGGCGATTCCAGACGACTCCAAAATCCCTAAAATCAATTGATGTTATTGTCTTCAATTTCACCATGGAATTCATCTCAGGACTTCATCCTTGTTCATGAAAACGCCTCACATATGCCGAATTTCTAGCACCGCTCAATAAACCCCAATTCTATTTCTCAATTACACCGAAACAACACCAAACAAACCCCAGAATCCGATCGAACTTGGAATAAACCCCGATTAGATCCATACACGGCCAACTATCGAAAGACTGCATCACCAATTTAATCACCGAACACCACCAGTCTCCAATCTGGTTCCTACCCCAAGTTCTTAATGGACTTTTGTCTTCTGAATCATGTCTTGAAAATGATAGAAAGCACTCACGTGATCCATTGATGTTGCTACAAGCTAACTGTGCCTATGAATATGGGAGAAAAACTCGACTCCATCTTCTGAGAGAGACAACGAAGAAGACACAAGACACTGCTGTTTGATTGCAATTGCTTGAGAAAAACTCGATTTCAGATCCCCTTTTCTCTTCACTGGAATGCCACTAGCTCTACTGGTGAAATGAGTTATCATTTTGTTTTACTAAAAGATGAGAGAATACTCAGATCAAGGTGTGGTAGAAAGATTAACACGTCACCCCACTTGGTTCTTTAACCCATTAGTGACTTTCACATGCATAAGCCGCTTCGAGTGCACGAGCAACTTCACCCAGACTATCTTTCGGTTGTCAACTTGTGTGGTGGATGTGACTAAATTAACTTCATAGCTCACGGTTTCATCAATCGAAGCTCCGACTCATTTGGCATTGCAAGTTCGCATCGACGGGATCTTTAGAACTGTTTGTAGATCTAAAGACATCTTGTGATAATCCGTTGTTAACAGACTCCGTTTTGTGTGTGATTGATCACAATAGATTGACCGCTGTCGTAAGCGACACAAATATAATTACACTTTCTTACTACTCAAAATATAAATATAGCAAGGGCAAGAAAGGATCGATCCTACGAGAGTGTCTAGGTTGTCAAATTGTTATGGTTTCCTATATAAAACACCTGTGGATTTTCGATTTTTATAAACTAAGCAAATATAAAAACAAAGAAACAAATAAGCAAACAAATAAGATAGAAAGATATTGGTTAAGGATTTCGCCATTCACTAACATGCTTTCACAATAACTAGAATTGATATTTAATCTCAACTTTTATCAAAGACCCTAGAATACCTTGATCGCAAGAATATCCATGCAAATCTCCTCATGTCATCAACAAACACATTAAAAGATGCGAATATGAATTCTACCTAAAGGAACAACCTAACGTTAAAGCACTAATCAAGTTTAATTCCCTAGATGCGTTAAGTTCTATGAAATCAGGCCCGATCAAAGCAATTGAACGTGGAAAGCGCACTAATTCAATTTAACAAAGGTTACGATTCACATATGATCATAAGAATATATCACTACAAACTATAATCATATTATGCTACTTGTATCCAAGGAATATCACTTTTGCGTATAATAAACCCTAAACTAGCAATAGATGTAAACTGGTAGGAGCTCAAAGAGGCTTTATCCTACGTCTTACTGCAAGTGCACAGGCCTATTGGAGGCGTGGCAAGCACAGGTCGATCCCACAGAGAAGTGGTGTGTGCTGTTAAGCTAATCTAACTCTCACTATTGATTCTCAGATGATAATGTAGCACAAAAGTATGGGTGATTGTGTCGAAACGACTAGTTTGAAATATGTGACTCTTGAATTAAAGCACTGATGAATACAGAGTGTTGGAACTAATGTTGTTGAGACACTAGGGTGTTTAACTCCACCCTCTGATCTTGTACTAAGTAATGTAAATTTTCAGCTTGTTCTATTGCCTTCCATTAAAGGCCTCAGTAGGATATTTGATGAACTAACTCAACTTGTCTACCCCTAGTATTACTTTGTCTTATTACAAAGACCAAAGAATCACAGGCAAAGCTAGCCTAGTGGTTCACTAATTTCCTAAGCATACAATCCCTAAGAACAACTTGACAATCTACTTACTTCATATTAAATCAAAGGGTTTCATTGCACCCTAGCTTAAGTGTTTAGAACATGATGTAATAGTAAAAACATTAATTCAAATTAAAGTTGCGAAATGAAAACCCTAAAACATGCTACCCTTTTCTCTTACATAAAAACCACAATTTATATCTCCAAATTTTACTCATAAACAACAATTCGCAAATACCCAAACCTCTCTCTTCCGTTTCTTCGGCTCATTGTCCCTGCCATGGTAAACCCTAATTCCATTTATCTCTCACACAAATTTCTTGGGAAGAGAAGCTATAAGAGAGAGATAACTAGAACTAAGGGTGTCGGAAGGGATGACCGATGTGTCACTTGGCGTTGGGAGTGGAAACTGCACGGGTGATGGGAGAACGAGGGAAGAGATGGCTCGCCATTGTTGGTCTGGGGAAGGACAAGAGTGGGTGTTTGTCGGGTGAGAAGGAGAAGAATGAGATTAGGGTTTGGTGATGGGGGTTTATATATGGGCTGTGTTGTGAGGCGGATGCATCGGAGTTGATGTGAAGGTTGGAGCGAGCGTCGGATGGAGCTAAGGGAAATCAACTACCGAGGGGGAGTTGTGTTATTTTGGTGTAGAGCGAATGCATCGAGGGTTGATGAGGATGTCAGTAGCGACCGTATGATGAGGATGAGAGAGATCTCAACGGCTCGGGGATGATGGGCTCGGATCCGGTCGCGGGTCGTCTAGCTCAAGCCCATGTCTTGTAGATGAGTTGCTACTTGTTGCGCGCGCGGGCTTTGGCTATCTCGCTCCATAGATGCTCGACTCCACCTCTTCGCTCTTGGCTCCTTAGTTTCTCCGAGCTTTATTTATTACCTAAAAACACAAAATTAATTAGTACAAATATTTATTCTTGAAAACAAAGAAAACACACAATTTGGGATAATATCTGATTCCTAAGCGCAAAAGATGAGTAAAGTGCCAATAAAAAGGTGTATAAAAATGCAATATTTGGCACTCATCAAATACCCCCAAACCTGAATTTTACTTGTCCTCAAGTGAAACAGAAAATAAGAAATCCTAACTATACCCCCCTGTCATCGCAGTCTCTCGAATGCATTTAGCGTATGCACTAAGCCTTTAAACCGCTAGGTGTCCCTAGTGGACGAGTTGTAGTCTCGTGAGGGTTTACAAGAGATGTACCCACAAAACCTTCTCCAACTTCAAAGTGTAAAAGAGTCCCAAGCCTCCAAGAAGCTATGAGGACATAGAGTTTCTGCATGCTAGTAACAAGAAGCTAGAACTACCAAAGAACGCATTCTCATCCTTAAGTGCTGAGCGAGAAGTAACCATACCATATGAAAGAATTCGGATTCGATTGTGATCATAAGTCTCAACTTCTGCCTCACCATTAGGGTTTTATGATAATTGCACTCAAAAAGATCGCTTTTTTAGTCTCTCATGTGTGCAGCGGGAGTAAAGAGAGAAATCCCGCACACGTTGTAGGTAAGAAGGATAACCTTCCGAAATAAAATCTGGAGACTCCACAAAAGTGTGGACAAAAAGAATCTTTTTCTGATGATCTCTAAGAAAGGAAATCAACCATTAGCAAGGGGTGGGAGTACTCACTCACTTCTCACCCGATCGGCAATTAATATCACTCTCTCATAAGAACCATAGAAACGTCTTCAATCTTCGGTCTTCGGTCTTCAAATGTTGATGATGAACTTCTGAACTTCACAAAAACTTGACAAACAATTTTTTTTTTTTTTTTTTTTTTTTTTTTTTTTTTTTTTTTTTTTTTTTTTTTTTTTTTAACTTAAAATAACTTGGTGGTAACTATATAGACACATAAAATAAACTAAATTTTTTTTTTTTTTTTTTTTTTTTTTTTTTTTTTTTTTTTTGACTTAGAACATGAAATGGAAATAACAATAAAACTCAATTTTTCACAAACTTCATTAATTCTCATCTTCTTTTCTTTTCTTTGTTGCACATAAACCTTGGACTATTTCAACTTTTCTTCATATATTCTGATGTTGCTCCGCTTGCTGACGATGATGTGTTTCTATGGATCTTGATGATTGAGAGAGAGAGTGATGTTAACTGCAAATCGGTATTTAGAAGGAGTTTTCATCTTTAGACGTCACCCTCATGATTGACGGAATTAGCACTCAAGAGATCAAAAATAGTGCCGAAAGTGGTGCGGTTGGGTAGCTCACCATTCCTACCCTAATTGACGTACGGTGACACACACTCTAAAAGCTTTTCTAGAAAGTCACAAAGAATGAAGGTCGGTACCTCGCTTGATGTAAAATGGGTAGTCTCCACTATGGTTGATCACAATTCTACTACCGAATATCTAAACAAAGACCTAATTCGCCCTCCTGTATGGTTAAATCCAACTTTAACGCTCTAATCAACTAAGGAACCCGATTGCGTTCTCCAAGACTTCCAAATTCTTGTTATTTCGGTCGGACTCTCTATGTAAACATAGCTAGAAGCATGCTAGTGACTCTAAAATCTCTAAAAGTTGGAGGTTTTTATGCAAATTTTTGAGTTTTTCAATTTTTTTTTTTTTTTTTTTTTTTTTTTTTTTTTTTTTAAGAAGAAGTAAAACAAAAAGACTAAAAACTCTAAATGCAAATCACACCCCCAAACCTAGATCAAACATTGTCCTCAATGTGGCAACAGATAGGAAAAATTTAAACAGCTTACATACCATGAGAACTATGATGAGTAGAGTAAAGGAAAGAGATTACCTGGATGCAAGAGGGTGTTGCTAAACCATAGAAAGGTGAATGCTTTGAAAGCAAACAATCACGAGCGCAAGACAAAAAGATTGGTTAGCACACATCAAAATTATGCAAAAAGAAAAAGAAAAGGGAAAGATGATGGATTTTTAGTCCATATGTATGTACACAAGTGAACTAGATCTAGTCCACATAGATGGGGTCTTCCAAGTCAACGGTCTCAACTTCTCGTGGAAGATGCTCCGA
Source organism: Papaver armeniacum (assembly GCA_023531295.1). Lineage (NCBI taxonomy): Eukaryota > Viridiplantae > Streptophyta > Magnoliopsida > Ranunculales > Papaveraceae > Papaver > Papaver armeniacum. Next base: position 26,989 of record JAJJWW010001996.1, on the reverse strand, counting down.
AATGGTTTCAATCTCTCACCATTGACTTTGAAAATGTTCTTGTTTACTTTGGGTTTTCAACTTCTACAGCTCCATGGGGAAAGACGGTGCACTACCAATGGTCCACGACCATCGTGAACGTAGCTTTCCCCGAAACAAATGCAACCTAGTGTTGTACAATAAAACTTTTGACCTGGGTGAAAGACTTGCGCGAATGCGCTTGTCGTGAAACACCTTCATCCTATGTTTGTACGTTTTGGCACTATCATATGCATCATTTCTCAATTCTTCTAACTCATTGAGTTGAAGTTTTCTACGGGTACCAGCTTTATCAAGATCAAAATTCAACTTTTTCACAGCCCAAAATGCACGGTGTTCTAACTCAACAAAAATGACATGCTTTTCCGTACACAAGTCTGTAAGGAGACATCCCAATGGGAGTCTTGTAGGCAGTCCTATAGGCCCATAAAGCATCGTTTAAGCGCAAAGACCAATCTTTCCTAGAAGGATTGACGGTCTTCTCAAGGATATGCTTAATTTCCCTATTAGACACTTCCACTTGGCCACTTGGTTTGAGGATGGTAAGGTGTTGCGACCTTGTGAGTGATTCCATACTTGCGCACTAGTGATTCAAAGGGTCTATTGCAGAAATGACTACCTCCATCACCGATTATTGCTCTAGGGTTCCAAACGGGAGAAAATGTTCTCCTTAAGAAAAGAAAGAACAACTTTATGGTCGTTGGTTTTGGATGCAATGGCCTCTACCCACTTGGAGACATAATCAACAAAGCACAAGAATGTATAACTTACCTTCGTAGTTCGGAAATGGACCCATGAAATCAATGCCCCAAACATCAAACAGCTCAACAATCAATATGGGTTGTAAGGGCATCATGTTTCTCCTAGAGATACTTCCTAATTTCTGGCATCGGTCACAAGCAACACAAAATGCATGGCAATCCTTAAACCGTGTTGGCCAATAGAAACCGCTTTGCAAGATCTTTGCAGCAGTTTCTTGGCACTAAAGTGGCCTCCACATGCATGGTCATGACAGAAAGAGATGACATCCCTTTGTTCAGAATTGGGGACACATCTCCTAATGATTTGGTCTTGGCAGTACTTAAACAAATATGGGTCATCCCAAAGGAAATGTTTAACTTCAGCCAAGAATTTAGAACGGTCTTGTTTAGACCAATGCAAGGGCATTCTACCTGTAGCAAGGTAGTTGACAATATCAGCAAACCATGGCATTTCAGCCACAAGCATCAATTGCTCATCAGGGAATGATTCCCTAATTAACACAGACTCATCGAAGATTCAACATTCAACCTAGACAAGTGATCAAAGAACAACATTCTCTCGACCCTTTCTTATCTCGAATTTCGAGGTTAAACTCTTGTAGCAAGAGTATCCATCGAATTAGACGAGCCTTAGCATCTTTCTTTGACAAAAGATATCTCAATGCAAAGATGATCGGAATAAATGATGACCTTAGACCCTATCAAATAAGATCTAAACTTGTCTAATGCAAACACAACAAACTAGCAACTCCTTCTCGGTTGTGGAATAATTCAATTGAGCATCATTAAGTGTTTTACTAGCATAGTAGATCACATAAGGGAGTTTGTCTACTCTTTGGCCTAAAATGTTCTCCTACAAAGATAGTCGACGCATCACACATAATCTCAAATGGTAATGACCAATCGGGGTCTCGACTATAGGGCGAGATGTAAGGAGAGCCTTTAGTTGCTCCCATGCTTCCTTACAAGCATCATCAAAGACAAATGCAACATCTTTTGCAAGAAGATTGCACAAAGGTCGTGAAATTTTACTAAAGTCTTTGATGAATCGGCGGTAAAACCCGCATGGCCTAGAAATGATCCGATGTCCCTCACGAACGAGGTTGAGGCAAGTGTTGAATGAGATCAACCTTGGCTTTGTCTACTTCTATGCCTTTTCCGAGATGATATGCCCTAGAACAATGCCTGAGTTAACCATGAAATGACATTTTTCCCAATTCAAGACCAAATTCTTCTCCTTACACCTAATCTAGCACACATGTGAGGTGATGCAAACACTCATCAAATGAAGACCCAAACACAAAAAATCATCCATAAAAATCTCAAGGAACTTATCTACCATGTCGGAAAAATGCTCATCATGCAACGTTGAAAAGTAGCGGTTGCATTGCACAGCCCAAAAGGCATACGACGATAAGCAAATGTTCCATAAGGACAGGTAAAGGTGGTCTTTTGTTGGTCTTCTATGCTATGTGAATTTGGTTGTAGCCGAATAGCCATCTAAGAAGCAGAGTAACTATGTTTGGCTAACCTTTCCAGATTTGGTCAATGAAGGAAGGGGAAAATGGTCTTTCTTGGTGACTCGTGTTCGATTTTCTATAATCAATACAAACTCGCCACCCAATGGTCACACGGGTGGGAATGAGCTCATTCATCTCGTTTTGAACAACAAGAATGCCAGACTTCTTGGGTACTACCTGAATAGGGTCGACCCACGGCTATCGGGGACGGGGTAAATGATACCCGCATCAAGCGGTTTGAGAATCTCACCCTTGACAACATCTCTCATGTTGGGGTTAAGTCTCCTTTGCATTTCCCTAGATGGTTTAGTGTTCTCCTCAAGGTTTATGTGATGCATGCAAATTGTGGGACTTATACCCTTAAGATCGGAGATGGTCCAACCTACTAAGCACCTTTATGTTCTTGAAGTACTTCTAAGAGTCGACTTTCCCTGCTCCGTGTCTAAACACGATGCAATAATCACGGTAAAGTGTCGGAAGGACCTAAGAAGGCATACTTCAAAGTATCAGGTAATGGTTTCAAATCGAGCTTAGGTGGTGTATCAAGAGGTGGGGCAGATGTGGTATCAGAGAGTGGAAGAGGTTCCACTGCATTCTGCCATTTAGCAATATCCATGGGTGGGACCGATTCAAGCAAAGAGTTAATTTCACCAATGTACTTAGACTCAAAGAGATCTAAGTCAAAGTTATCTAAACAGGCTTGCAAAGGGTCCATTGACAAAATGTCGGGCAACGAGTCTTGGATCAAACTCGATCATGTTAATCTCATGCAAATCAAGATCATCACAATCAATGGGTTGTTGACTAGCGTTAAAAACATTCAAATTCTACGGTCATGTTACCAAAAGACAATTTCAACACACCATTACGACAATTGATGATGGCATTGGACGCCGCCAGAAAGGACGTCCTAAGATCACGGGAATGTGATTACTTGGGTCTTGCACGGTTGAGTGTCTAAGACAATGAAGTCTACAGGAAAGAAAAATTTATCAACCTTGATTAACACATCTTCAACAATACCACGGGGATTCTCACGGATCTCGTCCGCTAATTGTAGCGTAATGGTGTGTGGGCTTGGGGCTCCCAAGGCCCAACATACACAGTATGGCAAAAGATTCACACTGGCTCCTAAGTCTAGTAACGCCTTTTCGACCGTGTGGTCGCCTATGTTGCATGTAATCGTTGGACTACCTGGTCTCTATACTTAGGTGGAATCTTGTTTTGGATTATGGAGCTCACTTGCTCGAGAAAGGCACGTTTATGCACATGAAGCTTACGCTTTTGTGTGCACAAGTCCTTCAAAAACTTAGCATAGGTGGGTATTTGTCTAATTGCTTCGAGAAATGGAATGTTTATGTTAACCCTCTTGAACATTTCCAAAATCTCATTGTAATGGTTACCCCCTTCTCGTTGCACCAACCGCTGTGGGAATGGAGCAACAGGTAAATGACTTGGCAAAGGAACATCTATGTTGGTAGGACTCTTGGTTTTATCAATGGGTTCGATTCTTTCTCTACAGAGATGTTTTCTCATGGTGTTGTGTGTACCGGTGAGTCTCGATGTAGACTCGCTTGAAGGTGGTACACCTACATGGTTTTCAACAATTCTACCACTTCGGAGAGTGGTGATAGCATTTGCTCGACTATGTGAAGTTTCATTGCAGGTAGAGGAGCCCGCTTGAAACACATTCTTTGGATTTTGTTGGGGTTGACTAGAAATTTCCCTTTCTCTCTCTCATTCAATGCATCACAGATTTGACCCATTTTAAGTTCTAGACTTGTGAAACGTTGGTCGGTGGTTTTCCTAAGTTCTGTAAGATTTTGGGTTAACAGACCGACACGCCTTCAAAGCTAGTCTTTTCTCTCTGGTACCGAGTGGGTGGTTGTACTTGGGGTTTCTAGGATATGAGTATCCTTGGTTATTATTTGTTGGTCCCCTTTGTACCGGCCCCTTGGACCATGAGAAGTTAGGTGATTCCTCCACCCCGGGTTGTAGGTTTGAGAATAAGGGTTGTTCTCTTGTCTCCGGTACAATGCATTGGCTTGCTCGGACTTGGACTCTTGAAATGCATATAAATACTGACAATTTGTCCACTAAATGGTCGAACTATGGCATGCGGCACAAGTGGCCTTATCAATTTGGTCACGGAGAGTAGGGGCATTAGATTTTACATTCTTTTCCAACTCAAGCATTTCTATTCTCCGGCCAAAGATGCCATTTTTGCATTTCCCTCAAAGTCGACTCGATTCTATGAACATTTTGTGCAGGGGTAGTCCGTTTCGGTTCTCGGATGGACTCCCATGATTGAGTCTTTCAGCGACTTCGATTAGAAAAGCCCAAGCGTCATCGGCACTCTTGTCAACAAATGCACCATTGCACATTGACTCGACCGTGGTACGGGTTCTAACATCTAGACCCTCATACAAGATTTGCACGAGTCTCCATTTTTCAAAACCATGGTGGGGACATTGAGTAATAATTCATTGAATCTCTCCAAGTACTTTGCTAGAGTTTCGTCTTCTAATTGCACAAAACCATTTAGACTTTGGCGAATTGCCGCAGTCTTATGGTTTGGGAAAAACTTTTTGAAAAACTCCTTTGTGAGTTCATCCCGAGGTTCTAATGGATTGTGGTTGTAGAGCATGTAGCCAAGACTTGGCTTTGTCCTTCGTGAGAAAAAGGAACAATCTCAATTTGAGGGACTCATCTGTCATTTGGTTAAAACGCAGAGTCCCACAAATATCCTCAAAGTCTCTCACGTGATGGTAGGGGTTCTCAAAGATTGACCCCTCTAAACACGGGTAGCATATTAATGATGCTTGCTTTCAGCTCAAATTGACAAGCATCACCGGTGAACGATGCAAGAGGGCTGGCTTGCCCTAGTTGGGTACATGTAGTCCTTGAGACTACGGGGTTGGTTGAGTTCATCACCCATGGTTTCGATTCGGATGGGCTCTCCGATGGAATCGGGCTTTCGTTGAAGAACTGGGTATGCTTACGATTTCGTCCGGCGGATTCTTACTAGTCGATTTGTTTGGTCTCTAAAAGACACAATCATAGCCTAGCACGCGCCTAGCATGTTAACACACAATCAAGTTCAACACAGAAAAACAAAAACTCAAAAATGACCCACTAACACAAGACTCAAGCCCAAAAGATGGCTTTTTGAAGTTATGAAGCCCAACTGAATAGATGGGTTTCATTTGGCTATGGGTTTGAGATCGGCTTTGTACAAATTTCAGATGAAGTGGGCTTCGGGATGCTTGCACCCGCCTGTGATTGGGCTTAGTCTACACAACCCAAGTGCCCAGCCCAAAAACCCGGTGATGGTGTTTTGGGCTTGATGTGGGCTTAAGGTTGGTCCGAGCCCGTTTGAGTTTATGCATGGCTGCTGAAATGGGCTTGGAAGTGGGTGGGCTTCTGGCTTGGCATGCTCAAATCCGCTTTTGGTTTCGTTTATGTAGAACCCAGATTTTGGTTGAGAAGGGTACAGACCTAAGTGTATGGGTTCATAGAGACAATTGTGAGACGGCAGTAGCTCAAGCTTAAGCAAGTTGGTTGTGTAAATGATCACAGCTCCAATTAGAGATGGTCAAGCTTGCGAGCTAGTGCAGCTAGGTGATCACACCAAAAAAAATACACAAGACACAGTGAAGCAAAATTTTTGTGATGTGCACACTGTTATTGGATGTGCCCACTCAAAGGTGCAGCATTGTGCAGGGTTGTGTGTTTGAAAAACAACCTAAATGCTATCTCTTCTTCTGCTACTCAAAACTCATTCACAGACCACAGGATCATAAACAACTTTAAGCACAACTTTAGATGCTAGCTCACAGATAAGCACAACAGATCAAAACATCATGGAGTTAATGTACTCATCATAATAAAGATATGCATCATAATAAGGATATGCAACTTTACAATTCACAAAGCAGTAGCTCCACAATTGGCTATGAGCTACTTGCAAAAAGAAACATGGAATTTCTGCTTTGACATGAAGCGAAAACATGTTGACAAAGTTGGTGTCAATGAGGCCGATTGACCTTAATTATCACAAGTGTTATGCACTCGATAGCTCAACAAGGTCACAGGATCACAAGATTGCTACTCAAGGTCACAGGGAAGCTAAGGGTTATGGTTCAAGGCTAACACGCAAGCATACATGCTACCAGGCATTCATTCAAGTAAGCAAAATTAGGATACAATACCTCCAAGATACACCGGGTTTAGGCAATTCCTCTTTTGTTTGGCTGCTCCTTGTTCCTCCACTCCTTGGGTTAGCTCAACGATGCACGCCTTGCACTCAATCTGACAAAGAAGCTTCAAAGTGCTCAATAATGCTCAATCAAGACAAGAAAACACTAGTGCTACACTGACTACGAAGCAAAAGATGACAGTGAAGGTATAGAGATGATGATGCGAGATGAGCAAAGTCCGCAAAAAGAAGTGAAAAGTACGGGGCTTATGACTCAGAGCCTGCAAAAGCTAATGACACAGATGAGTTACGAGGGGATGATAAATGCAAATGCAAGTGAATTAAGCTAAGAGTTAAGCTACGATGCTATGGCAAAGCTAATGAAAAAATGATATTTAAACTAAGCTACAGATGCTATGGCAGATGCTATGCAAAAATCAAGAGTTAAGCTACAGTTACAGAGAAATGCAAAAGAGCACAGATTGTAAAGCATATATACAATGGAAGACTGAAAAATCAGTTAAAGCAAGTGAAAGAAAATCAGGGCACACTACCAAATCCCCGGCAGCGGCGCCAAAAACTTGGTAGGAGCTCAAAGAGGCTTTATCCTACGTCTTACTGCAAGTGCACCGGCCTATTGGAGGCGTGGCAAGCACAGGTCGATCCCACAGAGAAGTGGTGTGTGCTGTTAAGCTAATCTAACTCTCACTATTGATTCTCAGATGATAATGTAGCACAAAAGTATGGGTGATTGTGTCGAAACGACTAGTTTGAAATATGTGACTCTTGAATTAAAGCACTGATGAATACAGAGTGTTGGAACTAATGTTGTTGAGACACTAGGGTGTTTAACTCCACCCTCTGATCTTGTACTAAGTAATGTAAATTTTCAGCTTGTTCTATTGCCTTCCATTAAAGGCCTCAGTAGGATATTTGATGAACTAACTCAACTTGTCTACCCCCTAGTATTACTTTGTCTTATTACAAAGACAAACGGTAATCACAAAAAGCTAGCCTAGTGGTTCACTAATTTCCTAAGCATACAATCCCTAAGAACAACTTGACAATCTACTTACTTCATATTAAATCAAAGGGTTTCATTGCACCCTAGCTTAAGTGTTTAGAACATGATGTAATAGTAAAAACAGAATTCAAATTAAAGTTGCAGAAATGAAAACCCTAAAACATGCTACTCCTTTCTCTTACATAAAAACCACAATTTATATCTCCAAATTTTACTCATAAACAACAATTCGCAAATACCCAAACCTCTCTCTTCCGTTTCTTCGGCTCATTGTCCCTGCCATGGTAAACCCTAATTCCATTTATCTCTCACACAGCCTCTTGGGAAGAGAAGCTATAAGAGAGAGATAACTAGAACTAAGGGTGTCGGAAGGGATGACTGATGTGCTGCTGGCGTTGGGAGTAGAAACTGGTACGGGTGATGGGAGAACGAGGGAAGAGATGGCTCTGCCATTGTTGGTCGGGGGAAGGACAGAAGAGTGGGTGTTTGTCGGGTGAGAAGGAGAAGAATGAGATTAGGGTTTGGTGATGGGGGTTTATATATGGGCCAAGTTGTGAGGCTGATGCATCGGGAGTTGATGTGAAGGTTGGAGCGAGCGTCGGATGGAGCTAAGGGAAATCTGAACGGCTGAGGGGGAGTTGTGTTATTTTGGTGTAGAGCGAATGCATCGAGGGTTGATGAGGATGTTTGTAGCGACCGTGATGATGAGGATGATAGAGATCTCAACGGCTCTGGGATGATGGGCTCGATCCGGGTCGCGGGTCAGGTCTAGCTCAAGCCCATGTCTTGTAGATGAGTTGCTACTTGTTGCGCGCGCGGGCTTTGGCTATCTGCTCCATAGATGCTCGACTCCAATTCTTCGCTCTTGGCTCCTTAGTTTCTCCGAGCTTTATTTATTACCTAAAAACACAAAATTAATTAGTACAAATATTTATTCTTGAAAACAAAGAAAACACAGAATTTGGGATAATATCTGATTCCTAAGCGCAAAAGATGAGTAAAATGCCGATAAAAAGGTGTATAAATATGCAATATTTGGCACTCATCATAAACCCTAGAATAAAGTAGAGAAGAGATAATAATAAAACGTGATAGATTTGAGAAAAGTCTTCTCTTTTATATGTTTCTCCAACTTCCATAAAGGATACTCCTTCCAAAATTAGGTTTTGTCTTCAAGTCCATTAGTTGGAAATTCACCCGGCCCACCATGGAGAGAAACCCGTGTAGAAATTATGTCCCAAAAACGCTCGCCGGAAAACTGGGATTATGGCCGGAATCCCGCCGGAAAGGTCGCCGGAAAACTAGCTCAGGTGACCGGCAAAGTCAAACCGGTCACCGGTCAACGGGTCAACTCAGCGGGTCAACTCGGGTCAAAGCACTGAGTCAAAACGGGTCAAGTCATTGAGTCAGGGTCTGTCAGGGTCTGTTCTGGCCAAGCCATTGCACAACAACTTCACTGGCAACACCAGATTCCTATCACCTGCAATATTACCTCGGGCCACATGGTTCACTGGCACCAAAGACTAAAGCGCCTTGTCACAATAAGCCATTGTTACCGCCTGATTCACTCAATTTAACTCCCTCCGCCTTCATACAAGCTCACACACAATTTAGGCATTCATTCTACAAAACCTGTTACACATCTAGCTCTACATTTCCTTCACCAACACATTATCGTGACTCATTTGTCACAAGCGGGTTCAATATAGCATCAGTTCACTAGCTCTCGCAACAACAGACACTAAGAGCAGCATCATATTCCATTCTCTGTATCAAATTCCACCTGCAACCTCCACTTCAGCCTATACCCACAACTCCAGCTTGGACTGCCCCTGCAATTGCCTGTTATTTCATGTGACAGCAACCATCTCAATTTTCCCTGTAATCAATCCTGCACCAGCTCATAACAGCACCAGTTTATCCATGCTTCCCAACTTCACTTAGCCACATTTGCTGCCATAGTCACAGCAGCAACCCTTTGTTTTCGACCACCAACATCTTCTCGATCAGGACCAAAATGCTTCACAAGTGCCAGGCACAGCCGCAAAACCACTCCGCTACCTGCTACCCCCATCACCGAATGCTTAACTTAATCACCACCAACTCCATTCCCTGACCATTCACGTAGCTCTATCCACCACAACAGCTCATCTTCTGTGATTCTAAATCTCAGCCACAACTGGTTGCATAGCTCAACCAATTAGAATTCCAGTACCAGTTACCATTCCCTGACTAGCTACGGTCCATCTCCTGGCCACATCGCCTTCACTTCCTTGTTAAGCTTGACCCAGCACCATCATCACAGGCAGTACCACCGTCTTCACCTGTTGTTGCTGCTGCGTTTGTTCTCAGTCGAGAACATTCAAGTCAGCAGAATCACAAACAAATACCACGACCAACACCAGCTTGAGAACTCGCTGCCATTCATTACCTCGGCCAATTTCAGTTCAACCCAAAAATCCCTAAAATCAATTGATGTTGTCATTGTCTTCAATTTCACCATGGAATTCATCTCAGGACTTCATCCTTGTTCATGAAAAAACGCCTTCACATATGCCGAATTTGGACCGCTCAATAAACCCCAATTCTATTTCTCAATTACACCGAAACAACACCAAACAAACCCCCAGAATCCGTCAATCGAACTCATGGAATAAACCCCCAGATTAGATCCATACACGGCCAACTATCGAAAGACTACAGCACCAATTTAATCACCGAACACCACCAGTCTCAATCTGGTTCCTACCCCAAGTTCTTAATGGACTTTTGTCTTCTGAATCATGTCTTGAAAATGATAGAAAGCACTCACCAGATCCATTGATGTTGCAAGAACAAGAACTGGTGCTTATGAATATGGGAGAAAAACTTGGACTCCATCTGCTGAGAGACAACGAAGAAGACACAAGACACTCTGTTTGATTGCAATTGCTTGGAGAAAAACTGATTTGAATCCCCTTTTTCTCTTCACTGGAATGCCACTAGCTCCATTGAAATGAGTTATCATTTTGTTTTGCTAAAAGATGAGAGAATACTACAGTCAAGGTGTGGTAGAAAAGATTAACACGTCACCCCACTTGGTTCTTTAACCCATTAGTGACTTTCACATGCATAAGCCGCTCGAGTGCACGAGCAACTTCACCAGACTATCTTCGGGTTGTTAACTTGTGTGGTGGATGTGACTAAATTAACTTCATAGCTCACGGTTTCATCAATGAAGCTCTGACTCATTTGCCATTGCAAGTTGCAAGCGCCAATTTAGCTTCTAAGCCATTAATTCTCTGGATGAACGGATTTCACTTGTAATTCTGTAAAAGGCTTAAAACATTATTATTAGCCAATTCAAAAAGTACTCGCCTACGAAATGACAACTTTGCCCCTTTTGCTCAATTTTGGTGATTTCTCCTTCTTTTCCTCCGTCGCGACTCCCTTTGTATCTAATAACTCAAAAACAACCATAAAATACATAATTCACACGAAAAATAGCAAAGAAAGCATAAACTCTATATAGTAAATACGGTGTATTCTACACCTATCATAGATTCAAGTGGTATTGTGCAGGTGATTATTGAAGATTAAAGAAGATTTATTAGTTGGTTCTCATATCTTTGGGTGCGCACAAACCTCGATCGGCTGGGATTCAACTAGAGATTGATTAGTTGCATGTGATCGGCATCACTTTATAGTTTCTTGTTGGAATCTGTATCGATTGATTGTGAATCTAAACTTGAATACTTTGGTAGTTATTGGATAGATTGATCTAACCAGGTAAAAGAGTTTATTGGATTAAACGGGAGTGCCTTTGCGTAACTTTAGATATATTTATCTTGAAAGAATCGAAAGAGTTGTTACCAAACAGATTTGTTGTTCCTTTACTGTTTGGAATACGATCCAAATGAATTGTTCCAGTGCGTGCACTCATCGAAGTCGGAAGCGCAGGGATACTGAGGAAACTAAGTAAACTAGGGGTAGTTGCTTGGTCTCAACTATACGAAGTTGGTGTAGATTTTGTATAACGACTTAATTCTGAGAGTATTCAATTCTGGACCGGGGGGTTTTTCTGCACTTGTAGTTTTACTCGTTAACAAAATCTTGATGTGTCTTTTACTTTTCTATTTCCGCAATTATCATTGTTATTATAATTAAAAGTAAAATACACAAACGTTAACTCCGCACATACTTGATAGTGATCCTATAGAGTCTGGTTAAGTCCGAACCTATTATCAAGTATCACACTTTGGTACTCGTGTTGTCTCGATCTCATATCCATAGACAATCACACAAAGTGTGAATACCGATTTGTTGCATTGTCTCGACTGTGTCCATAGACGATCACTTTCGGTAAGAGGACTTATAGGTGGATAAATAAAAGATTGTGGTGTATTTGGGTACCCGCGTCTTTTCAATTGGTATCGGAGCAGGCAAATAAGAAAAGATCTAACAATCTGTGTTTGGTGCGATCCAACCTATAAGAATTGAATTTATGTCTGATCCAGTTAATGTTATGCAAGAGTATGAATACTAAAAAGTTGAGGATGTTACACCTTTGTTAACTCATGATCCAGGAGTTACAAAAATTAAGAGTACATCTGAGTCTATCTCTGATAGAAAAGAAGATGCTGATAAAGAGTTGGCAAAACTCCTAAAGCCTATAAGATCTCTATCTACAAGGATGTTAATATTAAAGACAGAGTCAAATCTTCTTAAGCAAGAGATCAGGAAAAAAAACATTCAATTGAATATTCTATCCAAAGATAATATGGATCTCATTGTCAAAGTAGAAGCTCTTGGAAAATCTCTTGCTCAAGAACAAGAGATTCATCTTATGACTCTGACTAATGATTATGTTATAATTTCTTCTGATAAGGAAAACAAAAGTCGTTGTTCGACTTTTACGGATCGTGATAACAAGACTTGTTTGATCACGTCCCGAAAGCAGTCATGATGATGGGAGTTTGCCTAACTATATCAAGTTAGAAGAGAATGAAGAACCATCTTCTACAACTACTGATGATCAAACGAAATCTTTTCCAAAGGAAACTTTGAACCGATTCCGTGAAAAGATCTTTAAGGAATACAACTTTGAGCCACTTGATAGGAAACTTATAATTCTTCAAAATACTGTGGTAGAAGTATTAAAAGAAGTTTCATTTCTTAAAAAGCTGAAAGATCATTCCTCAGTAGAAAGACAGAATATACCCCAAACTGATAAAATCAACTCAAAAGAATCAGAAGAAAGAGTTGATAATCACTTATGGAAAAAGGTTCCCCTCACTCATGTCGAATGTCTTGAAAAATTAGGGGGTCTAACAACCACACCCAATATTTCGTTTAGGCAATCTATATGGACTAACTCCAATATATTTCCAAGAGAATCAACTAGACAGTCAGACTCAATCAAGGAAAATATATCCAAGAGTTATATCTCTGTTTCTCAATGTAATCAGCAAATCAAACAGATAGAAATCCGCGAGCATGATTATTATAAGAAACAACTTGAACGGTACCAAAGACCAATGTTCAAGTGTCAATCAATTTCAATCAACAACCAAAGGTTGGATTTACCAACTGATTGAACTACGCACAACCTGTGATATTTCAATTATATAGAAAATATAATTTGGAAAACAAATAACACGAGACACCTGAAGTTTTGTTAACGAGGAAACCGCAAATGCGAACAACCCCTGACCTAGTCCGCATTTGAACACCACACTGTATTAAGCCGCTACAGACTCTAGCCTACTACAACTTAACTTCGCGGACTGGAATGTAGTTGAGCCCTAACCAATCTCACATTGATTAAGGTACATTCGCAGTCCCTTACGCCTCACCGAATCTCAAATAGACTCTATGCACTTGATTTCCTTAGCCGATCTCACCCACAACTATGAGTTTCTACGCGACCTAAAGTTGAAGACTTGATAAACAAATATATCTCACTACGTAAAAGTCTATTGAATAGATAAATCTGTCTCCCACGTAAATACCTACGAGTTTTTGTTCCGTATTTTGATAAATCAAGTGAACAAGAACCAATTGATACACCGGTCTTATATTCCCGAACAACAACCTAGTAATATCAATCACCTCATAATAACTTAACTATATGGTAGTAGAAAAGTGGAATCACAAAGAATGAGACGAAGAGCTTTGTGATTATTTTTTATATCTTACCTATCAGAGATAAATCTCGAGTAAATCTTAGAGAAGATAATACTCAATACGATAGAACAAAGTAAGATCAGAACACGCAACTACGAGAAAATAATTGGGTCCGGCTTGAATCCCAATGAAGTCTTTAAGTCGTTAACCTATAATGGTTTTAGGAAAAACCTAGGTTAAAGGAGAATCGACTCTAGTCGCAACTAGTATCACATAGGAGGTGTGCGGATTAGGTTTCCCAATTGCTAGAGTTCTCCCTTATATAGTCTTCAAATCAGGGTTTGATAGCTTTGGAACAAAGCAATCAATATTCACCGTTAGATGAAACTTGATTTAAGATTCAAGATAATATCATTCCACCGTTAGATGGTCTTAGCTTGTTACACATAAATGAAATATACTTTCATTTAGATATGGGTAATCGTACCTAAATGTGTATGTTGAGTTGGCTCAATAACAGTTAACCGAAGTTAGCTATATGAACAATTTTCTCTTAACCATGTTCATCTTAATACTTCTAGATCAATTGATAATAAAATGAATCTAATTGTGTTACTCATAGAGTTGTTAAATTGTTTATATTCTCATAGAAGTATACAAGACACAATTGAAGCAAAATCGGATTGATTCAAAAGAATCAGTTCATGAACAATTTAGCCACGGTTTGCAAAGATTGCATTCCTTAATTTATAAATGTATTTTTTCATGAGTATGAAACCATACTTAACCGATTTAAGAACTTGAGCCACTTAAGTTTGCGAACGGGCCACACGAACTTAAGTTCCGGACATTGGTCACAAGCCGACAGGTTTGCAACTGGGTATAAACTTTAGCTCCGTCTGGAACTCATGAACGAATTACGCAAACTTGGTTCCTGGACTTCAACAGTTAAATTAGTTTGCGAACAGGTATGCAAAACGACTTTGTTTTTGTTTTTAATATTAGCCTCCGGTGGCATCCCTTTTTTATAATAATAATATTTGCAGTTATTTTGTATTTTATTCAATAAGGCCATGAGGAAGAGAAATCTATAAAAAAAAAAAATCGGGCACGAAGAAATTGAGGAGAAAAGTTAATACAATGATCTATGAAGTTCAAGAGTTTATTATTTATAGTTGAAGCCGAAAACGACGATTGGGCACTATGAGAGAGTCGGATAGAAATGCATCTTTTTGCTCTATTAGTCTGCTTTCCATCCGGCAGAAGACCTTTCTGGCACTGGTTCAACTCATCACACATACTCTCTATCCAGCTGTTGAGCGGATAAGACCAGCTGTTGAGCGCGTCTCTCTCTCTCTCTCCCGATGTTATTCCACCGTGGAGTGTATACCTCTTAGGATAGGAACAGCTATTGAGCGGGTCATGTCTCTCTCGATGTTGTTTAGGTGTTGAACGGATCTCTCCACTTTTGAGTGTATATTCTGACGTATATTTCTTTATTTTGTACAAATTTGATGGTTTTTGTTATTTTTGCAAAGATTGCATTCCTTAATTTATAAATGTATTTGTTCATGGGTATGAAATCATACTTAACCGATTTAAGAACGTAAATCACTTGAATTTGCAAATGGGTACGCGAACTTAAGTTCCGGACATTGGTCACAAGCCGACAGTTTGCAAACGGGTACGCAAACTTTAGCTCCGGGCCGAACTCAGTTAAAACCGTTTGCGAACGGGCACGCAAACTTGGTTCCCGTGCTAACATTTAAACCCGACTTAAACAAGGTTGAATAAGTTTGCGAACGGGTTTGTAAAATTCTGGTCCTGAATTCCTACAAAACAGTTGTTACACTAAGTACACAAACCGTAATGTATCCAGACATGGGTTTTATCTCTTAACTCCCATTTCAATCATTGAAACATTCTTAGAAGACGAAAATAAACTGTCTCACACAAACTATTAGCTTATAAGCAATTTTCAAGTGATCAAATGATCAATACGAAACATTCCAAGCCTACATCAAATGACTGTCTCACAAAATCATGTAAGATGTTACTAGGTGATTTTCACATGATCATCTTTTGACTTTAAATCAAGAATAATGATGAACGTAGTTAAAGCAAAAAGCTTTCCAACACATATTTCGAGAAAGATATAAAGCGAGTTAAACTCGGCGAAATATCAAATGTGTATAATGTAAAGTCTATATAGCTATACGACTTTTGTCCCAATAAGAGATAGAATATAATAGACTTTTGAGTGATAGATGAGTTCAAGTCTCCACATACCTTTTGTTGATGAAGTTCCACAAGCTCTCCTTAGTAGTTCTTCGTCTTCAATCGATGAACGCCGTGAAGTATAAAGCTCAACTACACATTCTATCCTAATCCGAGACATAGCTATAAGTAGACTAGAAATCAAGACTTATAGTTTTGACAACTAAACTTGACAAACAAGCTTGAGATAACAACGCTTGCGAGTTCGACCGAGCAGTGCTCTAACAATCTCCCCCTTTGTCAATTTTAGTGACAAAACTATCAATACATATGGATTACAAAATAAATAAACTTAGTAGCTTCTCATCCAAATGCTTGATTTCCTTGGTTCTTTAACATTCCTTGAATTCTTCGTCACTCCAAGTACTCCTGTGATTCTGAACGTATTCAACTCAGCATCATAGTTGTTAAAGATCCGTAGCCATAACAATAAGAAAATAGATGTTCTCAATTATTGTTATACAGTGTTATAGTATTATTACACATCATCAAAGTTCAATTATATCACAAGTTTTAAAATAATACTACGGTGATATGTATCACTCCCCCTTAGTCAATATTTCATCTCACAATGAAAATCACCCCCCCACATAATGATCTGTAAACCATATGTATATGTAATGTGAACTACAAAATAATTGTCCCCCTTTTTGTTAATATAAATTGGCAAAGGTACGAAAACTAGCGGGATGATAATGTAATTCTCAAAGAGATACTTCATGACTAAAAAAGAACATATCAACTTTGTTTCGGTGATTTCACATAGTCGAAACTTAGTGTATTCATCAAGGATTTTATAAAGATACAAGATAACTCCTACAATATTCCACAGCCGCACTCCCCACAAAGATTTGGCAACTAAGCACAAGTTCAATTAAGAACTCTCCCCCCTAAAATGTCATTCCCAAAAGATTAACAAGAGCGACCTTACTTTTACAAGAAAAGAAGGATTTCTTTGGACATTAACAAATCACATGAGACATGAATTTGTATCCAGGAAACTCAATTAATTAACCATAAGGGACCTTAATGAATCAGAAATGCTCAATATAAGAAAACTTACGGAGCCATACAATACTTTCACATAGAAGTGGATCAGGGAAAGATCAATACTGTGGAATATTCAAAGATTCATTCTATTTTTCATCAATACTTGCATGATGATTCCATAAACTTAATCTTTGACATCAAAAGTTCATTCTATTTTCCATCAATATTTGCATAATGACATAATAGACTTAACTTTTGACATATATTCAGCCAAACTTCTCATGGATTTAACACATTTAGCAGTTCAATTGAAAGATAAAATCATTCAACGCTAAAATACCATTAAAGTCATTACAACCATTAAAAATAACAGTTTAATAAGTTTGGCATAAGAAGTTCAACCGAAAATACCATAAGCAACCAACACAAACAAAACATATTTAACCTACCATCTTATAATAATCCCTAGCAATTTCATCGAATTTTTCAATCAGTTCTGGATAAGCTTCTTTGGCATAATCCAACTGCTCTCCTAAGCATTCAACTTCTTGCTGAAGACGGATGATTTTTGGGTTTGAGGCTGATGCAGCTCCTGGTGATGTTTCGGCTGAAGTTCTCTTCATCTTTTTGATGCTTGCCTAGGTTAAGACTTTTGGTCTACCAAGATCGGTTCTAAAAGCAACAATGCCGAATTGACTGCAAATCCTTGAAATAAGACAAGGAAAGCATGGAGTCTTCTTAGAAGTATGCTTTACCCTTATCATCTGACGAATGATAAGGCTACAGAAATCAATGTCTCTCCCTTCAACAATGTAATGAGACCAATTCGGTAAGAGACACCTGGTCCATATCATTTTGTCAATTGTGTTTGGCATCATATTAGCCACAACCAGGTTTTCGCAACTTTGAGGAACAACTCGGCACCATGAATATCAATCTTGCCATCTTTTACAGAGAACGTCTTTATTAAGAAGACGATTTGATAAAGAAGTTTGGAGACAATCTTTCATGCTCAAGAGGTGGGAATTGGAAGTTTCCAACCCGGAGTCAAGTTCAAGATCCCAATGATAACTTGATGATTCACCACAAAGATTTCATTCCCCACAATAGTTTTAAAAGAGCGATTGACCAAGTCTCAGTTCCTTTGCAAATTTGCATAGAACTGGGAAGTCATTTCGACATGAGCAGTTCCTATGGGTTTATGAATTATTCCCAATCAAAACCTTTAAAAAACCTAGAGAGATGTTCTACACTAATTTTTGAAGCATCATAGTATCTTTCCTTGATGGGTATTTTCTTGTTATATTCCAAATAGAAATCACGGGCCTCTTTGTTAACAAACCTAGTTCTCAAACTTGAATCATAATAAGTTTCACCAGTAGCATTATCACCCAAACTCTCACCACGATTCAATCTCTTCCTAGGTGCCATTGAAATCAAAAAAGAACGATGAAGAACTTACCGGGCACGCATAGTGTTGATGATGGTGAAGCTCCAAAACTAGAAGAGAAAATGAAATAAGAACCAACCCATGGAGAGGATTTTTGTTATGAATCCAACATACCAAGAACACTCAAAAAGTTTGTTATGAATCCAATAATACAAGAACACTCAAAAGATTTTGAATTGAGGTTATAGTGATTAAGGGTTTACGAACTCTTGGGTTCCTTTTTCATACTTGAATGCAGAGAAGAAGTGGTGAAGCGAACGAAGAGAGTTCTTCCTCTTTTGTGTCAACCGGTGGTAACTAAACCGTCTAAGTTCGTTACGAACGCGGTTCAAACACGTAATGGTTACGAGTATGTGAACCATACGTGTGTGGAGACAAGGGCTCGTTTATTTTATCTTTACATCACATTTTGATTAAACAAAACATGGAAGAGAGATTTGGAGCAAAACTCAACAAATCTATCATGAGCAATTCTTTGTGAGCTCATAAAAGAAAGTCTTGCACACCATGACACCAAGAAAGAGTTTCTTTCCAACTACTCTTGCATCTTATAGTATTGAGGACACCACAAGGACTTTTTTTTACAAGTTTTTCAAAGAACTTTAAAAGAACACAAGAGAATTTGTGTTCTGATTTCTTGGTTTACAACTTATAAAAAATAGTCTCTCCGATAGTATTTAGTAATGCATCGGGAAACTCTTTTGATGAAAAGAGACATCCCGACTTTTCGCAAAAGAAGACAAGTACCATTATCTTGAGAAAGTGTATCAGATTTGACTGATGAACTGAGAAGAAACTGACAGATAGATGAGGTTTAGACTCTTCTTGTATTATATCCAGTTTGTCACAGACTTCTGGAATATAGGAAAAAGAAGTATTGCACTCACTAATAAGAAGATCAATATATCAACCTCAACATGAAAATCATTCATCATAACTTGATTTAGTTTATCAAGAGAGTATTGTTCTTCTGAGATAAGACTCAACATCAAGAGATAAACTTTCAAGTTTATCCTCAAGCCCTGAGAACACTTCAAGGGATTTTAAACCCGGTTGAGGTTTAGATAGAATTGTTTCTACAGATTTTATTAAATCAGTCATGGAAGAAAAATCAGAAATCCCTGGATCTGGTGGTACGTTTACGAGATAGCTTTTACGTCATAGAGTCGATTACTACAAACACATACTTATGAGGTCTTAAACGTGTTAACTTGCTCCGATACCAATCAAAAAAGGTGGTTCTAACAACCACACCCAATATTTCGTTTAAAACAATCTGTATGGTCTAACTCCAATATAATTCAAAGAGAATCAACTAGAGAGTAAAACCCAATCAAGGAAAATATATCCAAGAGTTATATCTCTGTTTCTCAAGATAGTCAAGAAATTAAATGTATAGAAATCCGCGAGCCCGATTATTATGAGAAACAACTTGAATGGTACCAAAGACCAATGTTCATGTCAATCAATTTCAATCAACAACCAAAGGTTGGATTTACCAATTGATTGAACTACGCACAACCTATGATATTTCAATTATATAGAAAATATAATGTGGAAAATAAATAACACAGGCACCAGAAGTTTTGTTAACGAGGAAACTGTAAATGCAGAACTCCCGGACCTAGTCCATATTTGAACACCACATTGTATTAAGTCGCTTACATACTCCTAGCCTACTACAAGTTAACTTCAGACTGGAATGTAGTTGATCCCTAACCAATATCACACGGATTAAGGTACAATCACGTTCCTTATGCCTCTGAATCCCAGCAGGACTCTACGCACTTGATGTCCTTAGCTGATCTCACCCACAACTAAGAGTTTCTACGACCCAAAGTCAAAGACTTGATAAGCAACTGGCTCTCACACGAAAAGTCTATTGAATAGATAAACTGCCTCCTACAAAAATACCTCCACGATTTTTGTTAGTCTTTTTGATAAATCAAGGTGAACAGAACCAATTGATACACAAGTCTTATGTTCCAACAACAACCTAGTAATATCAATCACCTCACAATAACTTAACTATATGGTAGTAGAACATTGTGGAATCACAAAGAATGAGACGAAGAGCTTTGTGATTATTTTTTATATATTACCCGTCCGGAGATAAATCTCTTGAGAAAATCTTAGAAATATAGTACCTGGGTCACGATAGAACAAACTAAGATCGTAAATACGAAACTCCACAGAGAAAATAGTTGGGGTCCGGATTCAAAATCCCAATGAAGTATTTAAGTCGTTAACCTATAAATGGTTTTAGGAAAAACCTAGGTTAAAGGAGAATAAACTCTAGTCGCAACTAGTATCATACATGAGGTGTGGGATTAGGTTTCCCATTTGAGTTCTCCCTTATATAGTCTTCAAATCGGTTTGATAACTTTGGAACAAAGCGAACAATATTCAATTAGATGAAACTCGATTTAAGATTCAAGCTAATATCTTTCCACCGTTAGATGGTCTTAGCTTGTTACACACAAATGAAATATACTTTCATTTACATATGGGTAACCGTACCTAAATGTGTATATTGAGTTGGCTCAATAACGCTTAACCGAAGTTAGCCATATGAACACTTTTCTCTTAACCATATTCATCTTAACACTTCTAGATCAATTGATAATCAAATGAATCTAATTGTGTTACTCATAGAGTTGTTCAATTGTTTATATTCTCATAGAAGTATACAACACACAATTGAAGCAAAATCGATTGATTCAAAAGAATCGGTTCATGAAAAATTTAGCCACGGTTTGCAAAGTTTGCATTCCTTAATTTATAGATGTATTTGTTCACATGAGTATGAAATCATACATAATCGATTTAAGAACTTGAACCACCTAAGTTTGCGAATGGGTACGCGAACTTAAGTTTTGGACATTGGTCACAAGCCAACAGCTTGCAAATGGGTACATACTTTACTCCGACCAACTCGATTGAAACTGCTTGACGGCACGCAAACTTGGTTCCCTGACGTAACAATTAAATGCGCTTTGCAAACGGGTATGCAAAACGACTTTGTTTTTATTTTTAATATTAGCCTCCAATGGCATCCTTTTTTTTTATAATAATAATATTTGCAGTTATTTTTTAGTTTATTCAATAAGGCCATGAGGAAGAGAAACCTATAAAAAAAAAATCGAAATACGAAGAAATTGAAAGGAAAGTTAATACAATGTTCTATGAAGTTCAAGAGTTTATTATTTATAGTTGAAGCGAAAACGACGATCGGCACTATGAGAGAGCCTGAGAGAAATGCATCTTTTTGCTTTGTTTGTCCGCTTTCTATCCGGCGAGAAGACCTTTCGCACTTTGGGTTCAACTCATCACACATACTCTCTATCCAAATTGCTGAAAGGATAAGACTAGTTGTTGAGCGCGTCTCTCTCTCTCTCTCTCTCTCTCTCCGGCGTTATTCCACCGTGGAGTGGATACCTCTTATAGGATATGAACAAATGTTGAGCATGCATGTGTCTCTCTCGATGTTGTTCCAGCTTGTTTAACTGGATCTCTCTCTTCCAGTTGTTGAACGGATCTCCACTATTGAGTGGATATTCTACATATATTTCTTTATTTTGTACAAATTTGATGGTTTTTGTTATTTTTGGGTAGTTTTTGGAGATAAAGCTCGATGGACTAAAATGCGAGAATTATGTGGAAGAAATGAAGTGAATTATTAGGGTAGGCCCAATAGGAAAAATAAAGAATTTTTGGGTCAATTATTTGGATATGGGCGTGTGTAGAGGTGTCACTTGCAAGTGTAGAAGTTTGGTTATCATGGCACAACATGTGTACAAAGTGTGGAAACCTATATTGTTACCATATAACTCCAATCTCTAAAATATAATTATAGTACATATTTACTATGTACATAATGAAAATCAAATAAGAAGATCTTGAGTATAAGAGGAGAAGGTAGCTAATTATGTGGACATCACATATATAAGGGATGAAATAAAATAAAGATCATGATTCTTACCATTTGGAGAAGAGTACAATTATTAGTATGATCTTCTTTCCTTATGTGATGTTATCTATTCGAAAAATGAATAATTCTCATTTACGAGAGAAAATATATCCAGCGAAAAAGCTATATAAATAATGGTGGAAGCAAATGAAAAAGGGGAGGCCGATAGTGTGGGGAACAATAGAGTTTTAGGATTTTTCTTATCTTCTTTTCATTATGCTTTTGTAATGGAATAACTCTTTACTAGGGCTAGATGAAGCTCTGTGTGAAAATACGGGGGTCTAACAACCACACCCAACAATTCGTTTGGAAATCTGAGAGGACTTACTGCAATACACTCAAGAGAATCAACTAGATTGCAGTCGACTAATCTAGAGTAAAGTATATCAACGAGTTTAATATCTCTGCTTTCACAATGTAATCAACAAATCAAACGAGATGAAATCCGCAGCCTCGATTATTATGTGAAACAACTTAAATGGTACCAAAGACCAATGCTCAAGTGTCAATCAATGTAAATCAACAACCAAAGGTTGGATATTCTAATTGATTGATCTAAACGCACAACCTGTGATATTTCAATTATATAACAAAATATAATGCGGAAAAGAAATAACACAGACACCGAAATTTTGTTAACGAGGAAAATCGCAAATGCAGAAAAACCCCGGGACCTAGTCCAGTTTGAACACCACACCGTATTAAGCCGCTACGGACTCCAGCATACTACCAGTTAACTTGTGACTGGACTGTAGTTGAACCATAATCAATCTCACATTGATTCAAGGTACAGTTGCGTTCCTTACATCTCTTAATCCCAACAGATACTACGCACTTGATTCCCTTAGTTGATCTCACCCAACCAAGAGTTGCTACAACCCAAAGTCAAAGACTTGATAAAAAAATCTATCTCACACAAAAAAGTCTATAGGAGTGAATAAATCTGCATCTCCCAAAAATACCAAGAGTATTTGTTCCCATTCTATGATAAATCAAGGTGAACAGGAACCAATTGATAAACAGGACTTATATTCCCAAAGAACAGCCTAGTAGTATCAATCACCTCACAATAATCTTAATCGACTAGCGAAACAAGATATTGTGGAATCACAAACGATGAGACGAAGATGTTTGTGATTACTTTTATCTTTCCTATCGGAGAAATTAATCCCGGGTCAATTATTTCAATTGTACCCAATATGATAGAATCGGGCAAGATAAAAACACACAACTACAAGAGAATAGTTGAGTCTGGCTTCACAATCCCAATGAAATCTTTGAAGTCGTTAACCTGGCTGTGGTGTCAAAAACCCTAAGGTTAAAGGAGAATCGACTCTAGTTATTCAACTAGTAACACACGGCGAGTGTGGGGATTAGGCTTCCCGGGTGCTAGAGTTCTCCTTTATATAGTTTTCAAATCGGGGTTTGCAATTCAAGTTACCTTGGTAACAAAGCATTCAATATTCACCGTTTAGATGAAACTCGATTTAACCAAGCTAATATCTTTCAACCGTTAGATCGAACTTAGCTTGTTACACACAAATGAAATGTACCCTCTTTTAGGTTTATGTAACCGTACCTAAACGTGTACACCATGTTGGTTCACAAATAGTTAACCGAGGTTAGCCATATGATTACCCTCAAATCAACCTTATTCATCTTAATGTTGAGCACGGCTCAGCAAACTCGCATGCGTTCTTATCTCAAGCATGTTTGTCAATGTTAGTGATCAAAACTATAAGTCTTGATTTCTATTCTACTATAGCTAAGTCTCGGACTAGGATAGAAAGTTTAGTTGAGCTTAAGAACTCCATGGCGATCATCATACAAGATGAAGAACTACTCAAGAACTGGTGGAACTTCATCGACTAAAGGTATGTGGAGACTTGAACTTATCTATCACTCAAAAGTCTATCTACTCTATCTCCTATCTTGAGAAAAAAGTCGTTTTGCTATATAGACTTTGATTATACACATTTGCTATTTCCAGCCGAGTTTATCTCGCTTATCTATTTCTCGAAATATGTGTTGGTAAGCTTTCACTTTGACGAAGTTCATCTTTACCTAGTGATGAAAGTAATGTTATGTTTAATCACTTTGAAAATGGCTTTGGCGAAAATGGTTTGTGAATAACAACTATATAACGTCCTCTAAGAATATTTCAATGATTGAAATGAGTTTATATTATATAACCATTGTTGGATATAAGCATTGTGTGGAAACGCATACATGTATAAGTCCTTATTCCTTGAACCAAAGTATGCTTACTTTGTTGATCGAAAATCGGAACAAGAGTCCGGCGAACCCGATCAGATACTTGTCGGAGTTCTCTTCCCGAGAAAATCTGCTGGAGTTTGTAAACTTGTTACAAGCTTATTAGGGAACTTAAGTCCGCCTAGTTTGCGGCATTTCCCAGGTTGGTTATATCTAAAAACGATTATTCGTGAACTTATACTTATATTAACTAAGGAATGCAAGTTTGCAAACCGTGGATATAAAGTTCATGAATCGATTCAGTGAATCAAATCGTTTTTGCTTCGATTGTGTCTTGTATAATTCTATAAGATCTAAGCAATTGAGGCAACTCTCTAACTAGTTCATTTGAGTCATTTGAACTAGTTATGGTGAAGAAGAATATGGTTAATATGAAAGTGTTCATATGGCTAACCATTTGGTTAACTATTGTTGAACCAACAAATGTACATGTTTGGGTATGGTTACACAAACCTAAAACGTGCATTTCATTTGTGTGTAACAAGCTAAGTTTTCGATCTAACGGATGAAAGATATTAGCTTGAAACTAATCGGGTTTTCATCTAACTATGAATATTGAATGCTTTGTTACTAAGCTAAATTGATTGCAAACCACGATTTGAAAGACTATATAAGGGATAACTCTAGCAACTGGAACCTAATCCCCACACCTCATGTGTGATACTAGTGTATAAGCTAGAGTCATTCTCCTTTAACCTTAGGT
This sequence comes from Papaver armeniacum, assembly GCA_023531295.1. Classification (NCBI taxonomy): domain Eukaryota; kingdom Viridiplantae; phylum Streptophyta; class Magnoliopsida; order Ranunculales; family Papaveraceae; genus Papaver; species Papaver armeniacum. Next base: position 1,699 of record JAJJWW010001996.1, on the reverse strand, counting down.
TTCTTACCGGACCACCGTAGGTTAACGACTTGAACTTCATTGGGATTGTGAGCCGGACCAATTCTACTTTCTTGTAGCTATGTGATTGATCTTGCAATTTCTATCATATTGGAGTACAACGTAACGATTGGCTTGATATTGATATCTCCGATAAACAAGATATAAATAATCACAAACATCTACGTCTCATCGTTGTAATTCCACAATATCTTCTTTCGGCCGCTTCGATTAAGATTATTGTGAGGTGATTGATACTTAGGTTGTTCTTAGGGAATATAAGTCACGGGTTATCAATTAGTTTCACCATTCATGATTTATCAAAATACGGAACAAAACTCGTAGGTATTTGTGGGAGACGATTTATCTATTCTTAGTAGAATTTTTTACGTGTGATGCAGTTTGTTTATTAAAGTCTTCGACTTTGGGTCGTGTGACTCTTAGTTGTAGGTGAGATCGGCTAAGGGAATCAAGTGCGTAGTATCTGTGGGATCGGAGACGTAAGGAGCGCGAGGCGTACCTTGGATCGGTGTGGGTCCGATTGGGGTTCGGCTACAATCCCGGACCAAAGTTAGTTTGTAGTAGGCTGAGTATGCATGGCGGCAACCATTGTTTGTTGTCTGGACTAGGTCTCGAGGTTTTACGCATTTGCGGTTTCCTGGGTTAACAAACTACATTATTACGTGTTATTTCTTTCCACATTATATTTTGTTATATGAGTGAAATATCACCGGGGTGTGATTCGATCAATCAATTAGAATATCCAACCTTTGGTTTATTCCAGTTTACGATGATTGACACTTGAGATATTGGTCTTCTGGTACCATCTGAATATCTCCTTATATTTAATTGACTCGCGAGATTTCTATTTTGAGTAAAATTAAATCGAGGAGATCGAGATAAAATAACTCTTTGATATACTTTTAGCTGGAATTGATCTAGTTGTTCTCTTGAAAGTATCATGGAGTTAGTCCATCTGTGCTAATCGAAATATTGGAATGTGGTTAGTTTACCGCTTTTCCATTGAGTATCGGAAGAAGGCAAACACGTTTAAAGACCTTACAGAGTGTGTTTGCTGGCGATCTGACTCATATGGACGAAATTCATCTCCATAAATGTACCACCGGTCTTCGATGGCTCAAACTACTTATGGTGGAAAATTACTATGCGTGCTTTTCTTAAAGCTCGTGATTTTCAAACACGGGTACGTGTTGTTAATGGCTATGATCCTCTGGTTAATACAGAAGGCAATGTATCTATACCGAAGGATATAGGTAGATATAGTCCAGAAGAAATCCTTGCTGCAAAGCATAATTATGACGGCTTAAATGCTATCATACATGCCATTACCCCAGACCTTCAGCAGCATGTGACTATGTGCACTAAGTCTAAAGAAGCTTGGGATATCTTAGAAACCGTATTTGAAGAAAACTCCAGTGAGAAAGAAGCTACGATTCAAAACCTAAATTTTGATTGAGAAAACCTTCGTATGGCAGATAAAGAAACATTTGATGAGTTTAATCATAAAGTGTCTGAGATTGTTAATGCATCTTTTGCACTGGGTAAGACCATTCCTGAAAAGGATATTGTGATGAAAATTCTCAGATCTTTGCCATCTAGATACGATTATAATAAGCATGCCATCATTGAGGGAAATAACCTTGATACATGTAGGATCGTAATATCGCGACATCAATACTTC
>JAJJWW010001995.1:0-12475 GCA_023531295.1 Papaver armeniacum | reverse complement strand
GTTTGAACGCCATTGATTCGTCTTTGCAAACTCCAATACCGTGGATTTTCGATGGCTTTATACGTGCATATATTAAAATAGTGAGTAATGTAAGCATAAGTGATCATGAAAACTAAACCTACATATCATTCTCAATATTTGTGTCAAGATGCTGTTGGTTTTTAAATTAATTTTAAATGTGAGCAAACAAGAGTGAGAAATATGAAGGTACACAATAGCTAGAGATCGTAGATTTATCGATAGCCATCTTAAATGTCCTCTGCATATTCCAAGGTCATAATGACTTAGGCTACATGACCGACGTCCTTCTTTCAAAAATTCAAAATACCTATAAGTAGTTGCAAGCTCGAAAGTGAGAAAAACCCCAACTCCAAACAAATTGAACATACCCTGATGAGCGATAACACAAATACTTAGAAAAAAGTGTAACTAAAGCAATAACATAGACCTTATCGGTGAACAAAAAAAAACAAAAACAAAAAACATTGATTTCTCTATGATCTTTAAATACACCAAAATTGATTTCTCTATGATCTTTAATACTCTGAAACCAATAACTACGTAAGGAATATAATGAAAAACACTATATAACATAAAAGATAAGAAAGAAAACCAAGAAACTGAACTAACTTGTAATGCCTAGGAGAAAAAGCCCTGGAAGTAACGTAAGTTTTGGTTGCGTCAATCTTGGTGTCGATCACAATTAGACCACGTTAGCCTAAATTGGAACCCAATCCTGGAATCAACCTATTATAACCTATAATATCAAAAAGAAATTAAATCAGTAAAACAAATAGGATCGGACATGTATTCAAAACGAAATTAGACAAAATAACTTAAGCTAAGAATTAGAGAGAACCCGGAACAACCTGAATATCAACCAAGCATAAAACTCAAAAATTCAAGTAGAGAGAATATTCAAAAATCAACCATGCAAAACTATTTAAAAATCAATCAGAAATCAGAATTAAGTGATTTATTGCTCGGAGAGGAGAAAGAAAGAAGGGAGAGCGTTTTTTAGGTTTCACATGACGAATTAGCACCCACCCCATATTTCTTTCACCCAAACCCACTTTTAACATTACTTGAGTCTTTCCCATCTGTCCAAGAAAAATCTCCATCTGGGAGAGGTCCATACCAAATCTTTAAGTTCTATTTTTAAAAAAAGATGCCTGGAGCAGAAGGTGAACCTGGTGAAGATCTACTCCACATTCCTACTCGCATCAATGGACCCATGTACCTTTATTTTGAATAGCTTAGAGCAAGTTATGAAGACATGAAGGTTATCATTTTATATTTATAGCGAATCGACTATTATATGCACCATATTTTCAAATAGGCGAAATCGATTTATGAAGATCTCTTGAGCAATTTGTGTGGCCTCGGCTTCACGTATTTTAATCTCATTTTGTAGCTCAGAACTCAGTAAAGCTCCTCTAACTTTACACTTCAACCACTTCCCATAAATTAGCCATACTTAATTTGAACTTCTCGCGTGACTCTCATGGGACCTAGTCTCCCTAGTTTGATGATGCTCAATGGTGATGCAGAAATTATTCTTATGCCCAATGGTAATATACATATATCAGTACTCTTACCAACATGGTTCCCTGGTATTAAACAAAAAACAAAATGAAACTACCAAAAAATCATTAAAAGAATGGATCTATTAAATAAGCTAGTTATCTTTTTGTTAGTAGGTTACAAAGAAGTTACTTGGGCCTATTAAGAATTTTGAGCTTTGGCTATGATCTTCCCAAAAGCTATCGTCAAAATTATATATTTATGTCGAAACAAAATGGAATGATGTTCTATGGATGGTCCAAAACCAAAGTAAAATCATGCAAAGTTCCTTAAAGAAAAATGGAAAACATACCAAGGTAGCAAAAACTTGATGTGGAACTAAATTACTCTTCGTTTAAGCCCTTTGTGCTTGGTATATTTATTCAGAAACACTTGTACAAATTGATAACATTTGGTGGCTGAAATTTGAGGAACACATTGAAAAGATTAAGTGTACCCTTTAAGTCTTACCTTACAAAAGGTTTAAAAATCAATCCTCTTGTATAGATGGAATTCTGGAAAAAGAACCCATGTTCGCTCAAATATTAGATCAACATCTTTTTCATAAAAAACCCCCTGAACAATGAATATTGATTGATCAAGAAAGAACTTAGCTACATTCAGAAATTGATTACATACAAACATGAAATCAAAACACATTAGTTCATTATTGAAGGGGTAATATAAACTTACTCCAAGTCCACTGTTTTTTTTTTTTTTTTGTTTTTGAAAACCACTGCAATAATTGCAATAAACCCATAATATATATATATATTAGTTCTTGTATCAATCTGTGCATTGAATTCCTTTTACAGTCGGACTTGGATCAAACTCAATGGGTTGCAATCTTTCTGCGAAGGCCTTCCTTCCTTCCATAGTTGAACTTGATTGATTTTCTAAAGCCTGCAAAATCCCTAAGATTTTTAGGCTTTGATCAATTAGATATACCAAATATACAATGAAAAAAATCGAATTAAGCCTACCCTAGGATTTTCATTGATCAAATAAAAAGCTTACCTGATGAAACCCTAGAATTTCACGAATAACTTTTACTTTAGATTATAAGATCTTCAACCTCAAATGTATTCCAAAAACAACCACGAATACTTTCTATTGATTACATCTCGTGATTCAAATTATCTGAGTTTGATTAGGTTTGCCTGAGGTTTCAGAAGAGAGAGTTCTAAAAAGGGGCAAGATACAGAGAAGAAATTTTATTGTTTGCCTTTGATGACGACATGCAGAAGTTTTTTAACCTTTTTCATCGATTAGAAAATCGGTAATGTACGCCCCCAAAAGGGTGTTTCGATAGCTATCCATCACAAAACTCCATCTGGAGCTTCCCGACATTCGGATGATGGCCCACATTCAACGTCGTCAATCCCGATAGCCCTGGCTATCATGGACACAAACCTCATAACTTTTTATAACAATGATTAGAAAATCGGTAATGTCTGCCCAAAGGGTGTTTCGATAGCCGTCCATGCAAAAACTCCATCCCGGAGCTTCCCGACCTTCGAATGATGGCCCACATTCAACGTCGTCCGTCGATATCCACGGCTATCATGGACACAAACCTCGTACCTTTTTATAAGCACATTGCATAAACCTCTTTCCTAATTTATCTTTAAACCCTCATAATTTCATTTTCGTATGCATTAGATTAGATAGATTCAATGGCAGGGTGGTAATAGTTTAATCAAAAGAGAGAAAGTGAAACGGAACCAAACTATCTTAATAAAAACTCCATCTTATCTTAAACGGCTGTCAAGAAGGCAAACATACAAAGAAACAAAAAAAGTGAACAAACCTAACTACATTATTTTCTCATTCTTGAAATGTACTGTTGTTACTTTCGGTTTCCATGCTCATCTTTTTAATATGGCTAATTCCACATGATTTTCTTATTACTAAAAAATGGTACTGTTTGCATTAAAGTAGGCAAATATCTTAGTAAAAGATAATGAATAGCTCATGGCTATGACAACTGTGGTAGCCATAATATAATATTTTAAAGTATGTAACTTATACTTTATCCAAAGCCATATCTTTCCTCATCTAAAGGACTTTAGTTTCAGTTTTTGAAAACGCCATTGATTCGTGCTCCAAAATCCATTACCATGGATTTTCGATCGCTTTATACGTGCATATATTAAAATAGTGAGTAATGTAAGCATAAGTGATCATGAATACTAAACCTACATATCATTCTCAATATTTGTGTCAAGCTGCTGTTGGTTTTTAAATTATTTTTAAATGTGAGTAAAAAAGAGTGAGAAACATGCAGGTACATGATGTTATTCTAACAAGTTGTAGAAAGTGGTAGTAAAAGTTCGTTCAACTCAGACTTGTAAAGATTTGATTTCAGACTTAAAACTAAAATATATTCACAAGTTTGTCACAAAAATCGAGAGATTACTTAGACTCAGGATTTCACCATAACTCATTCATGCGATTCGTATATTTATTCCAAACAATTATAGCTTAAATAATATTGACTCTAGTTCTTTGCCAAGTGAGATTCTTAAAAGATTGACTGTAAATCACTAGCATGACGCATCAAAAGCACTTAGACCAAGAATACATCATCATACGACATCACAATCAATTAAGAAAAATCATAAGACGATTGATAATAGTGCAAGTAGTCATGAAAGAATTAAATATAATTACCACACGCATGAAATATGGCTTCCTCCGTCATCCCAGTGTTGAGGTTTAGCTCCTCATGGTAAAAACACGCTCAAAATAATAAATCATGGCTCAAAAGGTGTTTTTATTGAAGAGGAATAATAATGCAGAGAATCCGCAACACTTAATGGGCGTTACAATAGCTGCTGTTACAATTTTATAAGACTGCTGAGAACGATAGATTTCTGGTGTAGCAGGTTTGCGATAGTTATCGTTGGTCCAATGTTCTTCGTATTAGGGTTCTTCTGTAGTGTCGTATGAGACCCTTCTCCTTCTTCTTCACTTGCTGATGTTGAATCGAGCTCTGCAACTCTGTTCTTCTCTGCCGGTCCCCTCAAGTCTCTGAAAACCTTGGTTAGGTCTTCTCATCGCATATTTATACACACACAACCAAAAATATCGTGAGAAATATCCTTCCAAATAGGTATTCATTCACCACAATCCTCGGGAATTTTATTCTCCCAAACTCTCTTACGCGTCTTCTGTTTTGTGCAAAAATCTCTTCTAATTTGGATGCAATCGAATCTTAGAATATATCTTCCCCTATTTCTCACGTAGCTTCCATATTTATCTCGGATAAAACTCGAGATAGTATTTTGTTTCCCTGTTTCGTGAACTTGAGATAAATCTCCTTTTTTTAACGCATCCAAATCCACCACTTCTCCTGTCTCGATACAGACGATCGATCCCAATCCATATCCAATAAAAATTCCACACCGAATTCTCGTCGCAATTCTTCCCAGATAATCACAGAGAAACCCGACAATACTCCAAGCCCTGTGTTATCGTGAACCAATTATCTAGCCCAATCTATTCCGTTAAATCACTTACACTAACCCTGTTTATCCAAATATAGTCCAATGCAACAAACATCTGTGATTGAGTCTCTCTTAATCATACCCAAAAATCGAAACTAAAATCTGCAGGCGACTGAAATAGTTTCCCGCCTTTTTCTGAATTTCAAATGGGAGAAGATGACCTCCCCTTAACCAGTCCGAGGGTGCCCATAGCAATCTAGGTGCCCCTTAGTAATTTGGTCACCCCTTATCCAAAATGAGAGTCCGAATAGTAATTTTCTCCCACGAGCGCAAATACCAATTTTGAGCCAATTTCGCATAAAAGCTTATTTCTCTAAAAACACCTACAAAGACATAAAAAGCCAAAATAAGTACAATATGAGCACTAACAAAATAGATAAATGAGATCAAAATAGACACATAAATGCGTCTATCAAATACCCCCAAACTTATTATTTGCTCGTCCTCGATAAAATCAAATCTAGAAAATAAAATCCTAACTCACTGTCGCATGAGCATCGTCGATTGCATTTAGCATATGCAACAAGCCTTTAAACCCCTAGGTGGCCCCAGTGGCCGAGTTATAGTCTCGGGAGGGTTTACAAGAGATATACCCACAAAACCTTTACACTCCAGACCCTAACTATTTACGCAGAACCTTGGAAGGCACTAAAGAATCTCCTTGGTTGGCATACTTATTGACTACAAAGAGGAAGTACCACGATCGAAATTCAATTGTTGTACGAGTTTGCACTCAAGCATACTAAAATTCATATATAAGTCACGAGGCTCTACTCGGATAGTTTACGAACATCATAGCAGGAGTCGACCAATCACATGGATAGATAATGAGATGGATATAGAAAAACATAGATGGTTTTGATGTTGACTAAGGTGAATGGTGTTTCTCATATCATCACGAAGGCCACTGCCAAAACGAACCTATCCTAATGGACTGAGATACTGGTCTGGACTAATATCAACATACTCGCGTATACAAGGGAACCAGTAGTCGATAACCCTAATTCTAGCTCAACACAACTGGCATATACAAGAGTTCCAGTGGTCAAATTTATTGAATTTATTCCGGTTGGTCAGATGGTTTGGTCTCAATCAATTTTTTTTTATTTTTTTTAATAATTCTTTTCTTTTTCTTTTTCACTTTTTTTTTTTTTTTTTTTTTTTGTATCTCAATCACTCTATTTCACCCTAGCAGTGGTAACAACTTGAATCGTGAGACCCACCTAATCACTTAGAGAAACATATTTTAAAAAAAAACAAAATAAAAATAGAAGTGAAAAGGATTCAACGAGATATGGCGAAACTACCATGTTTTTTTTTCTTTAATTCTAACACCTGAGCTCTGTGCTTTTATGAATAGACTCTTTAGATGTTTCCATCTAATCAGATTGGTTCCTTAACTCCTACAACCAAAATGCTTCCATCTACTTAGATTGGTTAGTGACATCCTTAATAAGCATAAATTTCTAGGCTCTGGAGTTTATCAATGCAACTAAAAAGTTTCTCCCATACCCCCAAACTTAAATCTAACATTGTCCTCAATGTTCTAAAGATAAAATTAAAAACATGAACAAGGAAAAACTGTTACCATTTGAAGTAAAAGAGATAAGGAAAGATATTACCGTGTCACATGAATGTTGGGTTACCTCCCAAGAAGTGCTAAGTTTAAAGTCTTCAGCCATACTAAGAAATGATTAGTCACCTCATAAAATCATAAAGTAATAGCCGGAATTTCTGTGGGTCATCAAAACCAAATAGAGCTATCACAAGTAAAAGGAATTTGCAACATGACAAGAAAATTAACAAATAAAGCACACCCTTGTCTAGTTTCCTATTTAAGACAACTACATCTAGCTTTGGTTCAGGTTCAGGCTCTATAACTGGGTCCAAATAAAATATTTTCATGGGTTTCATTTCTTCATAGGTAAGATCCGGTTCAGGTATTAAAGTCTGGAAATACTCAAGTAAAAACTTAGAAGCACATAATAATAACCTAAATAACTGCGGATCCTTAAAGGCACTCAGTTTTGACTCACATAATTGACCACGATGAAACTGGCGGTCAATCATAAATGTGTCGATACTAATTTCCTAAAGTACTTAGGCTCAGTCTCAAAACTTAATAAGCGACACATCTGCAACTTATACGTTCCCACAATTGGTTGAAAAATATTTGGTGGGAAAACAAAGTCAATCTGGGTATCATAGCCTGAATAAACCACATCAACCAAAGGATGGGTTTCTAACAACTGAACTTCCTTATGGACATCACTAGGTTCAGGAAAACGTGTATGAAGATAATCTTGTAAAATGGTTGAGGCACAAATGTCAAGTCCCAAGTGAGGGACCTTTCTAAGAGTTAAAGCACATGGAGAATGATAAAAACCCCCAAACTTAGAGTTTTCAGTGTCTCTAGAAAGACTAGTCACAAATTCCCTAATTTCAAGGTAATCTGATTCCTGAAAATGGTCAATTGATTCCTCTAAGTCGGGTTCATCCTCACTCATCTCTACGAGTTCATTTTCTTTGTCTAAGACTAATGTTTCTAAATCGCTAGATGATGTGATTTTAACAAGTTGTAGAAAATGGTAGTAAAGGTTGTCGTTCACTCAGACTTGTAAAGATTTAGTTTCAGAAAACTCTAAAAACAAAGAAAATATAATCACAAGTTTGTCACAAAAATCTAGAGATACTGAGACTCAGGATTCCACCAATTCTTATACTCTTGGAAACAGAATATCAAAGATGAACAGAGAAAAGAGAAGCTGATGGTGGATAGTATAGAGATAAGAAATGAAGAAGCATCGCGAAGTGCCGCAAAATTAGGCGAATGTTACGATCTTTTGCAAAAATAGCTGTTGTAGTTCATCGCGAAGTGCGGAGAAACATCGCGAAGTGCAGACAAGTGAATGCACGAAAGTAGATGAATGTTATGATGGGAAGAAGCCATTCAAGGATTGGGATGATGAAGAGACAAGGAGTGCAATGAATAAAGGCATAAGAAGTAAATAATCAAAAATAAATGTGCGAGAATCTAAAAAATAAATGTCAAAAGGCAACATAGGGGAAAATTTTTGCGAGGACTTATAAATGTCAAAAAGCAATTAAATATGAATGACTGAATGATTGAAACAATTAAATGATGAATATCAAGAAAGCAATTAAATATGAATGATTGAATGATTGAAGCAATCAAATGATTGAATGAGTGAATGAATGGACGAACCTTTATGGCGTACACCTACCATGAATAACATTTCGTAAAAAGGCAAATGTAAGACCTAAAGTGCGTCATATAAGGGGTATCTCTTAACATGGCTCGGGGAAAAGGTTACACCGCCCGGAACCCGAGTCATGCAGATTTGACCCATGAAAGCCTATCCTAAGAGATACCTTGGATTACCAACTATATATGTAGGTTATACACACAGTTGGGCGACCGAGGTCTCTTCCAAGGAGTCGGCGTATGATCAAGGCGCCGAGGTACACGGTTGAGTCAAGAGTGCGGGGAGCATGGAGACTTCCTTACCACTCTTGACAAGTCTTGGCGCATGCTGCACTCGCCCCGAAGAAAACTCCACTTAGGTGCAGCCTTGTAACCATAAACCCTATAGGTATAAGGGATAAGAAGCTGCAAAACAACTGGTTGTTGTTAAGACCGGATAGGAGGAGCTATCCTTGTCTGGCCGATGTACGCCTCCTTGAAGAAGCAATCGGGGAGATGATAAGGGCGACACCTCCATTAGGAGAGTGTCAAAACAGACGCAAATGTCATGAGGCTCTTTTTTTTTAAGGAAACTTAGGCTTGTCATATTTGTGCAATGATCTGCCGAGAGCAATAATACTAACGCAGAGGGTAAGAGCGAGATCAATGGGTCCTTACATGAAAGTGTAAAGACGTCCTGTGATTTCGTCAGCCTGGCTATAACAATGTCATGGGGCTTTATTTTACTTGAAAATTTAGGCTGTCATATTGTTGCAAACAAAATATCCTATGAGAGGCAAAAATACTTGAAAAATGATAAGACAAGGTCAATGGGTTTTTACATGCAAGTGTAGGGCGTCCTGCGACCTTAATCGCATAAAGGGGTGGCAAAGTAAGACCTTTAACTAGGAAGGTCGCGCTTAAAAGACCACCAAATATGATAAAGCGAGATCAATGGATTATTTCGTTTTACGAAGATATCGCGATCTCGTCGCGATGATAAGTTTCAAAATGATAAGTGTGAATTTGGAGGTTTCATTCTACAATAACAATTAAACAAAATCTTTCATATGAAGATAAATAACGAGGCAATTATGGGAATGCAAAAAGATGAAATATTGTTATTCATCTTCTAATGAAAGAGCTATACATCAATAACGTTAGCCAATTATATTACAAAGAAGAGTTACCAAGAAAAGGAAATGAAGATCGATAATCCAAGAAATTTACAACAAAGAGATGCGAGAAATGTATAGATATTACAGACATGTGAAGGAAACAAAAGGAATTATTTCTTTGGTGATTCTTCTTCTTTATCCCGATTCTTGATTCTATTATTCTCATCTCCAACTTCTTCTTCTTCAGTTTAGCTTCACTATCATAAACATCCGAGACAGGCAAATTCTCGAAACTTCTTCAGAAAGCCAAGGATATGAACAAAGAGGGATTTTGTGATCTTTGCAAACGTACTCCATGGCTTGATTGCGAAAACGAACATCATCATTATTAAAGTTCGCCACTGTAGTTTGAAATTGTTTCTTCAATTTGGAGTATCTGTTCTCGCGAAGGGTGAGATTATTTGCGAGTTGTGCTTTCTCGAATTCAAGTTCTTCAATCCTTGCTTGAAATCTCTTTTGATTCTACAAATAAACAAATCGAAAAGTTAGCAACTTAATAGCAATATTACGAGAGATGAGAAGCGATGAGTATAATAAGTAACCTTCTCTGTCGAGATATCATATCTTTAACCAAGGAAGTATGCCCGGCATGAAGGCTAACATCAACACCTAAATTATTCTGGCATTATCTAAGACTTTTGCAGCCCAAGCGAATTCATCATCATTATTTATAATAAGAAGTGAACGAATTTGATTTTCTCGCTCATTAAGTAGGGAATTCTGGCGAAGCAATTCATCTCGCTCCATTTGTACTTCGAGAAGGACTTTTGAAATGTTGCTAATGCCTGGGCACCATTATTAGCAATCGCGATCTTTGTCATCTATAAGATCGCTAATTTTCTTTCTTAAAATTTTGGTTTCCTCATGAGACTCGAGGTACATTTGTTTAAACTGGTTGGCTGCACTTAAACTAGATCTGCTCCAATTACTAAAAAGCGATATTTGGTTTGGAGTTCATTTAATGAAAGGGAATTAATTACATTCGACAAATTACTTAAAAGAGTTGTTGAGATGAGCAAGAAGAATGTTATTATCCATAGGCTCGGGAAAGGTGTGGAGAAGAATAGCTTCTTGGAAAGGTTATATATCTGCGAAAGGGATAAGTCGGAGTAGTAATTAAGCTGATAAACTAAAAATAATAAGAGAAGAAAAATTATATACCATAAAGTTCTGATTAGCGTTACGAAGAGTGGTAACTTTGTCCTTCAGGCGAAAGCTCGAGTCTCCAATTGTTGAATTTTCTCGCGAGAGCTACATGAGACTAAACTTCTAATTCTTTGATCTTTGTACAAGATTGGATATTCTTTTTTAAATTGAAGGTTATACCTCCTTTCAAAATCTGAGGCAACTACAAAAGAAGTTTTCCCGTCTGCGAGGGAAGATAAAAGGTTATTAAGATATAAATTAAAAGTTGAAATTGGAAGAAAATATGAGTTTGTACATACCAACGAATTAAGTGCATTTAAAAAGCATTTAGGGATACAGATCTAAAACCCCATTGAAAGAGTCATTGCCATCCAACAATGTAGCATTGCACACTTTGGCGAGGGTCTCGCATATAGAAGTTAGACGAGTGTCCCCTATTCCTTGAAGAGAATCCGAGAAGATCTTTGAACAGTTGACCCATAGGAGAGTTGGATGATTGAGTTTCCTTTTGGGAGATGAGTTCATATCATTATCATTATCATCATCATTCTCATCGAGAAGATCCAACTTGAGCTAAGATGAGAAGAAGATTGAGTTTTCGTTTCTTAGATGATGGAAGAGAGAAGACTTATCCAGTGCGAGCATTGATTTTAGTTTTGGCTTTAACCTTCGCAAGTTCCATTTCCTCGGCGTTAACCTTCGCATATAAATGAAGATAAGAAATAGAGGCAACAATATTGTTAAGTAACAAAAGGGATATTTCTTACTTCATCCAAAAGCGATCGAAGTAATTCGAGTACTTGCCAATGGATTTATCTTGAAGCTTTTCCTCAATTTGTCAATCTGGAAATTTTACAAACTCGATGAGTACATAAGTAAAGAAGGATTGCAAAAACAAAATTTGAAGACATACCTCTTTTGCCTTCCCGGACCATTTAAATTCCCAAGGATGATAAATCAGCGAGATGCTCGGGAAGTACATGTCTGAACCGGCTATGTAAGGTCCACTTAAAAACAAGGGTACAACCCACCATTTCTCATCTTTGGATTGGCGAGTAGTATTATTGCCCCGAATGCGGTCGATATCATGCATGAGTAATTTATCTTCGGGAACATTATCTTTTCTTCTCGGTAGCACACCCAAATGCGAGACTTCTTGTTTTCTCATGCCTATTACTTCATAATTCTCAAAAAAGTTTTCTGCGATATATTTTCAGAATTATTTCTAAATCTGTGCAATTGGGGGTGTCTCGACCTTTGTTAGGGTATAAAGATCCTTTGCCACCGCCACGATTGGCGAACTCAAGCGTTAGGCGGATCTGATAGCCGCTTAGTTGATAAATAGCTCGCGAGAAGTTCGGATGGGAAAGAATTTCATAAAAGAGTGGCATCTCAGGATCATATAAAGGAATGGGAAGTCCCGCGAGAAGTTGACCTAACGAGACAATAATCTTGTGATCATCACATTGATGATCAGAAAAAAGCTTGGCAGTGAGTATAGATGAACATTCTTGATCGGGAATGGTAGAAAGGTGAAACCTTTGTCTTGCAACCTTTTTGAGTCTCAATAAAGCGAGGTTTGTACATACGACTAAGGGAAGCCATTATCAGTATGGGAATGAATAAAAAATCGAAGATTAAGAGAAGAGATTGAAGATTTGCAGTAATGGAAGCACAACTTGCGGAAAGAGAAGATTAAAGAAAAGTTGCAGAGAGAAAACGAAAGAGGAAAAGAGAAGGATATGAAAATTATATATAGAGAGAGACATCCTCGGGTAAAGTAGGCAAATATATAGAGAAAAAAATGGTACTGTTTGCATTAAAGTAGGCAAATATCTTAGTAAAAGATAATGAATAGCTCATGGCTATGACAA
>JAJJWW010001994.1:0-32994 GCA_023531295.1 Papaver armeniacum | reverse complement strand
AACTTGTTTTTACCATTGCTAAGGTAAAATAGAGTGATTGAGATACAAAAAAAAAAAAAAAAAAAAACCAGACCATTAGACCAACCGGAATAAATTCAATAAAGTCGACCACTGGTACCCTTGTATATGCCAGCAGAGTTGACCTAGATTTAGGATTATCGACCACTAGTTCCCTTGTATATGCCAGTGTGTTGATATTAGTCTAACTTGAAAGATCTCGGTCCATTAGGATAGGTTCACCTTAGTCAACATCATCCACGTTTTTCTCTACATCCATCTTCTTAATCTATCCATGTGATTGGTTGACTCCGGTTTATGATGTCCAGAAACTATCTGAGTAGAGCTCTATCACTTTATATGAGTTTTAGTATGCTTGAGTGCAAACTCGTGTACAACAATTGGAATTTCGCATCAGGGTACTTCCTCCTATAGTCAATATTGTATGCCAACCAAGGAGATTCTTTAGTGCCTTCCAAGGTTCTGCGTAGATAGCTAGGGTCCTGAGTAAAGGTTTTGTGGGTACACCTCAAACCCTCCGAGACAACACTCCGCCACTAGGGCCACCTAGGGGTTCAAATGATTTTTATTTTCTACAATAAATTTGCCCGAGGACTAGCATATAATAAGTTTGGGGGTATTTGATAGACAAATTTTTGTGTTTAATTTGGTCTCAATACTATATATTGTTGGCACTCGATTTTGTATTAATTTTGGTGTTTTATGTGTTTGTAGGCATCTTTGGGAAATAAACATTTTTGGAAAATTCGGCTCGAAAAGTTGATTTTGGCACCCGGAGGACACGTGTTATTCGGACTCTCACTGTTGGTTAAGGGGCACCTCAATTACTAAGGGGCATCCCAGTTGCTATTCGCACCCCACACCTGGATAGGGGGACGCCTATCTTCATCACCGTGAGAATTGTTTTGGCGGGAAAGTTTTATTTGAAATATCCTGCATGCGCGTGTATTTTGGGAATGATTTGGGCGAGATTTTCTGTGATATTCTTGTTGATTTGGTTTGTAATTATCCTGTTACACTAAAACAGGGGAGGTAATTGATTCATGCACGAGAATAAGGGAAGATTTGGGTTGATTCTCATAAAACAGGGGTGTATTTACTCTCGTGACTGGCCGAGATTTTCAAGGGATTTTGTCACAGAATCAAGTGGGAATATCCTATGTTATCACAACAGGATTGTTGGCTGTGGATATGCACGAGTTCGGAAAAATATCAGCGTGTTTGGACCGTGAAGGAAACATGTTGGAGAGTTTCAGCTGAAGATAACTCGTGAAAGAGAAATAAAAGGTAAATATTTTCTCGTGATCTTTAAGAGTAAATACAAGTTATTTTGGAGGTTTCTTTGGAGCTGGGACTATTTAAAGGTTGTTGAGGTCGAAGAGAAGGGGGACGGAGAGTTTGGGAGAGTTGGGAGAGATAACAGAGCAAAGAAATTCAAGTTTCAGAGATCTGCTGCTGCTGCCATTGAAGAGAGCTCGAAGAACATAAGACGCACGAAGGACCGTCGTTCTTCAACAATGTTAAGACTCACAAACAGGGTCGTAGTTCGAGAGACATCTTAAAGCAACGGTAGAATAATGACAAGTTACTATTTATCGTTCTTCAGAATATTCGGTTTGTAACAAAATAATTGTTACAAACCCGATTTTTCATTATTTCTCCCTTATTCATCATTTGTAAACCATTTTTGAGCAATGAAATCAACTTTTGAGCGTGTTTCCAACATGATGAGCTAAACCCATCCTTTGGAGCGACGGAGGAAGCCATTCTTTCAAGAATTATGTGGTAACATTTACTTTATTAATTTATGAAATATTTTTATATGATTAATTGCATTGATAAAAAATGAATTAAATGATTTTTATTAATCAAATGTCTTTTCTCTTGATGATGCATGCTTAGTTTTAGACTCTTGATGCGTTATGCTTGCGACTAACATTTGATATTTTGGAAATCTGATTTTGGCAATACTTTAGAATCAAATAAATTGTTTAAATTGCATGATATAAATTAATTTAAAACCACATAAGTATTGATGAATGGTGAAATCCTAGCTCCATCCTCTCCATAATTTTCACAACATCTTGTATTTTGAGTTTTGTTATATTTTTGCTTTAAAAATTAAGTCTAAATATCTGCTTTCACAAGTCTCAACGAACCTTTCACTACAACAACATTGAAAATAACCATCAATCGTCAGCTCGAGCAGGTCGGTCGGTCATTCGTGAAGGTGGGCCGACAGTGATCACGTTGATGTCTCCAAGGCCTTTTGAGGTTAAATTTAGGCCACTCAAATTAGCTAGCGAAGATGAGTGGTCGGGATCGATTTGAGGCAGTAATGCATTGCCGCAAAGTAATTTTAGGTTTTTTTGAAACAACATGTTCACGCTTCTTTGGGATGGCGTTTTGATGCGCTTTAGCCTTGCTATGAGCAAGTCGATCGACCACGTGTGGAGTTGGTTCGATGTTAAACGCGTTGGTATCTCCTTGATCATTTGAAACACTGTTGATGGTGGATTTTCATTTAAGGTTAAAATTGTAAAAACCAGAAAATCATGCGCTGACATCTTGTAAAAGATAAAGCCATTAATAAGTGTTGGATACTCTTTCACTTTACTAATTCACCTAGAATGGAGCATGTGGCAACAATCCCATTCTGTGAATACATGAAATTCATCCAGGTTGGAGCATGTAGCAACAATCCCGTATACCCTTGTGAATTTATAGCATTATTAATTAATGCGTGAGCAGCCTTGTATTTCTGTACTCATTATTAGTGCGGATGACGACCGAGTGTTGCTCTCAAAGAGAGAAACACGAACCTCCAAGCATTATAATGAAAGCATGTATGAAATACCCGTACAGGTTGCAACTCTCGGTGTGTTATACTAGCCCGATTGAGAACTCTCGGTGTGTTATACTAGCTCGATTGAGCATCCGGACTGTCCGTATCAGTCTGGATATGATCTCGTTCATCCAACCTCACCGAGCGTGATTGGATGGCCCGGATCAATTCCATAACCCCCAAGGGTATGGAATATTCATTTGCCAACCAACGCGGACCCCGCATGGTCGGCCTCCCAAAATATTGGCATAGCTTGACAAAACGTCCAAACCAGAGCGTATGGACGGAAAACCCTAAATTAGGGTTTGCGGCATATTACATGTGTCGCAAAACAGTCTCAACCATCCATCTTCGCAGGTATACATGGAGGGTGTAGATGTATATTCAAAGGGCCCAGAGCATGTCAACATAATCACCGTGGGCCCGCCTACATACCTGACCAATCGGTCAGGACCAACCATGGTTGGTCATCCCAATTCGTGCGCCTAAACATAGCACGACGCATTGCCACGTGAAACCCAAAAATTAGGGTTTTGAGCATCACGAGCGTCCATCTTCTCCTAACGAATGGAGGGTCCTGCATTAGATTAGCAGTCCGGTCATACCAAACATGACCACCGTGGGCCCGTCTATCCCCTCCCCTGATCGGCCAAGGCATATCATGCTAGATATCCCAAAACGCGCGTCCAAACTTGCGTGGTCACACTTCCCAAATTGCAAACTGATCTCGACCACTCAACTTCACCGGACGCATTTGAGTGGCTTAGATCACGTTTTCATGGGACAATCCAGTATAGGCGTGAACACCAGCCTACCACCTACACTCCAGACCGATCGACCAAGACCTACCAAGAATTGGTTGTCTTGGAACGCGCGCCTGAAGATGGCGTGATGTGCGGCTCTTGCGGCACTAGTTTTCTGTCACAAATTGATCTCGACCACTCAACTTCACCGGACGAATTGAGTGGCCCAGATCATACTTTCGTGAGGTAATGAGGTATGGGCGCCTGCACCGTCATGCCGTCTGTAGTTGCAGGAAATCCTACACTACACCCCTCACAAGAATCCACACAACTAAGACATTTGAAGATAAACAACTATGATTTTTATTGATTAATTCCTTGAATGTTTACAAGATAAAATGTAAAAGAGCTAAAGAAATTACAATCACTACAAACTTTCTATCTCCTAATGACTTGACTCACACTTCAAAAAAGATCCCCTCAACAGACTTGCTCGACTCTTTATATAGGGTAGTACATAGTGGATGACAGCTAAGCTGTCCTTTATTTTCGGGAATAACTTGCGAAATATCGCAGGTCTACAAATATATAATCTCGCAACTCTCATAAATCTCACTAGGTCTTCACATCTTTCTCGTGTTTTAGCTGTCGTCATTCATTGCGTCATTTATATTACTCATCTCGCGATACTTTCGCAATGTCGATCTCTCTGCAAGTATTGATGTCGCGATATATCCGATCCTACATCTTGCCTCTTCTCATGTCTTCTCTGCGAAGAAGAGAATGTCATGAGAACTAGTATTTTTAAATGCCGCAACTGTTCATATCCTTCGTTATGATCCCGTACTTTTACAAAATTTATTACACATGTTTCTTCTTCCACTCTTTTCTTGACACGTCTCTTTCAACCGTTTTTTTCTTGACCATTCACGTCTCCTCTCGCATTAAATGCATTTATCTTCTCGAGAATTCTTCTCTATATATAGTTTTCTCACCCTCCTCTTCTTCTTCTTTTTTACTTTCTTTCTGCAATTTTTCTTCAATTCTTCTCCTCCGCAATTTATGTTTCTGCTACTGTAAATCTTCCTTTTCTTCTTTCTCTTGATCTTCAATTCTCTAATCATTCACATATTCTAAGAATGGCTCCACCTGGTCGTAGATACGAAACCCTTTTGGGTGAGACTCAAAAGAATTTACAAGAGAAGGGTTTCACCTTGTCTACTATTCCCAATCGAGAATCTTCATCTATTCTTTCTGCAAAGTTGTTTACTGATCATCATTGTGATGATCAGAAAATCATAATCTCGCTACCTCTCTACAATCCCGAACTGCCCTTGTTCTTTGAAATTCTTGCTCATGAGAAATTCTCGCGAGCTATTTATCAATTAAGTGGTGATTGCATCCGTCTAATGCTTGAATTCGCCAATCGTGGCGCTGGTAAAGGATCTCTA
Organism: Papaver armeniacum; assembly: GCA_023531295.1. Classification (NCBI taxonomy): domain Eukaryota; kingdom Viridiplantae; phylum Streptophyta; class Magnoliopsida; order Ranunculales; family Papaveraceae; genus Papaver; species Papaver armeniacum. Next base: position 27,937 of record JAJJWW010001994.1, on the reverse strand, counting down.
TATCCTAATAACGTCAAAGATCCTAAATTCGCAAGCTTAGAGATAGTCGCTGAAAAGTACTCAGTAGAAAACTTTTTTGAAAATTATGAAGTGATAAATATGAAGAATGATAAATCTCATTGGGGTGCTCGATTGAAAAGAAAAGAGAACGTTCCCGACGATAAGAGACTCATGTTAGATACTGATTGTCACTCTGGCAAGAACAATGTTCCTCGCTACTCTAAAGATGAGAAGTGGTGTGTCTTTCCGCTATTTTTGAACGGACCTTACATTTCATGTTCCAATATACTCCCTGCGAATCTCGCAAATTATCATCCTTGGGTATTTAATTGGCCCGAGAAAGCAAAAGAGGTATATTTTCTAATTTTCATTCGCTTTGCGATGTTTCCTTCCTTTTATATATACTAAACTTGCGAAATTTTCAGATCACTAAATTGAGAAAAAGTTATGAAAGGAATCCAAAGCTCGCTCAATCACGGATGAAGTAAGAAATATTTTCTCTTGTTATCCACAATATTGTTGCCTCTGTTTCTTATCTTCATTCGTGTATGTAGGTTGATGTTGAAGTTGCCGGCGAGGAAGAAGCTTCAAAAGCTGCGAGGGTTAAAAGAAAGGGTAAAGACCCTCTTCGCAAGAAAAAATCTGCTGCACCGCCTTCTAAAAAACAAAAGACCCATTCTTCTTCTCACTCAAGTCCTCAATCTAGTGAGAGTTCCGATGAAGAAGACGATGATGTAGACATTTCTACCGCGAAGGAGGATCATCCAACTGAATCTCCTATGACGTTATTGTCTAATATCTTTTCAGACTCCATGCAGGGGCTCGGAGATGACCGCCTCTCTACGTATATGCGAAGCTCTCGCAAGTATATGTGATGCTTCTTTCTTTGTAGGGTAATGAGTCTCTTCAGGGGATCTCCAGATCATTGACTCCCAGCTTCTTGAATGCACTCAGTGCCTTGGTATGTTTATATTTCTTTATTCCTTCATAATTTTAATTTTAAATCATATACTAATAGTTTCTTTATCTTTCTTTATAGTCTGGAAGAGCTTCCTTTGTTGTTGCCTCAGATCTTGAGAAGAGACACATCAATTTTGAAAACAAAAATCTTCAGCTTCACAAAAAGACCGAAGAACTAGAAGTTGAAGTTGCGACATCTCGCAAGAAGAATGAAAATGAGACTGCCGCTCTTCGCGAAAGAATTCAACAATTGGAAACTGAATCTTCTACCCAGAAGAATAAAATATCTACCCTTAAAAGTGTTAATCAGCAACTTTATGGTATAAAACTCTTCTCTTTCTCTTATTCTTATTTTGTCATTTACTTTTATTTATCTGACTTATCATTTTCGTAGACATTTATAACCTCTCTGAAGAAGCTATTCTTCTTCACTCATTTCCCGAGCCTATGGATAATGATGCTCTTCTTGCCCATCTCAACAATTCTCTAAATAGCTTTTCAAATGACATAATCAAACATCTTTCTTTGAACGAGCTTCAATCCAGATTCCATCTCTTAGAAGCAGATCATAGATCTAGTTTAAGTTTAGCCAACCAAATGAAACACCTGCATCTTAGTTCCCAAGAGAAAATTAGCATTTTAAGGAAGAAAATTAGCGATCTTATAGATGATAAAGATCGCATTGCTAATCGAGGCGCTCAAGCATTAGCAGAATTTCAAAAAGCTCTTCTTGAAGTTCAAATTGAGCGTGATGAATCTATTCGTCAAAATACTATTCTTAGCGAAAGAGAGAATCAAATTCGTTCTCTTCTTCTTATAAATAATGATGATGAATTCGCTTGGGCTGCGAAAGTTCTAGATAATGCCAGAAATAACTTAGGTGTTAACGTTAGCCTTCATGCTGATCAAACTGCCTTGGTTAAAGACATGATTTCTGACAGAGAAGGTTGTTAACTGTTCTTCATTATTTTACCACTTCTTTTTTGTGAAACTGCTATTAAGTTACTGACTCATTGCCATTTGTTCGCAGAATCTGAGAAGAGGTTTCAAACTAGAATTAAAGAACTTGAATCTGAGAAAGCACAACTTGCAAAAGACTTCTCTCTTCGCAATGACAAGTATTCCAAGTTGAAGAAGCAACTACAAACTACTGTAGCAAATTTCAATAATGATGTTGTCCGTTTTCGCAATCAAACTATTAAGACAGTTTGCGATGACCACAAAGATTCCTCTTTCTTCATATCCTTGTCTTCTTGATGAGGTTCCCAAAATATACCGTCCTTGGATGTTTCGATAGTGATGCTAGCGAAGAAGAGGAGTCCGATAAAGAGTCTGATGAAAAAGAAGAATGAACTGAGAGATAGCTCCATTTTCCTTTTTCTCTTCTTGTGATATTTGTACATTTATCCTTCTAGCCTTCCATTTTTGTAATCTCTTACTGTAAATCTATCGTATGAAAATAAATAACAAGTTTTTACTCTAATCATTCCCATACTTGCCTCTGTTATTTATTTTCACATGAGAGATTAAATCGATAATCTTTAAGTAATAATACTTCTCCAAGAATCGATGTTGCTAACTCTTCACAAATAAATGAAGAAATATAGTCATTTTCGCAAGTTTATTTGCTTACTCAATTTCTTGTTGTTGATGGTGGATTTTCATTTAAGGTTAAAATTTAAAAAAAAAACAGAAAATCATGCGCTGACATCTTGTAAAAGATAAAGCCATTAATAAGTGTTGGATACTCCTTCACTTTACTAATTCACTTAGAATGGAGCATGTGGCAACAATCCCATTTTTTTGAATACATGAAATTCATCCAGGTTGGAGCATGCAGCAACAATCCCATATACCTTGTGAATTTCTAGCATTATTAATTAATGCGCAATCAGCCTTGTATTTCATGTACTCATTATCGGTGCGGCATGATGATCGAGTGTTGCTCTTCTGCAGCAACACAAACCTCCAATCATTATAATGAAACCATGTACGAAATACCCGTCAGGCTGACTCTCGGTGTGTTATACTAGCCCGATTGAGCCCTCTCGGTGTGTTATACTAGCCCGATTGAGCATCCGATCGACCGTGTCGATCCAGGATATGATCACGATCATCCAACTCCACAAGCATGATTGGATGACCCTGATCAATTCCATCACCCCCAAGCAGGTGTGGAATATCCACTGCCGAACCAACGCGGACCCCGCATGGTCGGCCTCCCCAAAAGATTGGCCTATCTTGCCAAGACGTCCAAACCCGAAAGCGGTATGGACGGAAAACCCTAAATTAGGGTTTGCGGCATATTACATGTGTCCCAAAATGGTCTCAACCATCCATCTTTGCGGTATAGATGGAGGGTGTCGATGTAGATTCAAAGGGCCGAGCATGTCAACACAATCACCGTGGGCTCGCCTACATACGACCAATCGGTCGGACCAACCATGGTTGGTTATCCCACCTCGTACGCCGAATAAAGCATGGTCGCACGGCCTTGAAACCCCAAATTAGGGTTTTGAGCATCACGAGCGTCCATCTTCCCCGGCATGCGAATGGAGGGTCCAAGATTAGATTAAGCAGTCCGGTCATACCAAAGATGACCACCGTGGACCCATCTATCCCCTCACCCGATCGGCCAAGGCATATCATGCTCGGTTATTCCAAGACGCGCGCCCAAACTAGCGTGGTCACACCTCCCAAACCGCAACCGATCTCGACCGCTCAACTTCGCCGGACGATTTGGATGGCTCGGATCACGTTTTCATGGGATATTCGAGGTATAGGCGTGAACACCAGCCTACCACCTTCACACCTGACCGATCGGCCAAGACCCGACCAAGATTGGTCATCTTGGAACGTGCGCCCGAAATGGGCATGACGCGCGTGACTCTTGCGGCAGACGGGTTTCTGTCACAAATTGATCTCGACCACTCAACTTCACCCAGATTTAATTGAGTGGCCCGGATCATACTTTCGTGAGGTAATGGGTATAGGCGCCTACACCATCATGCCGTCTACACGCATGTACGGTCGGCCGGTCTGCCAAAGTCATATCCCAAAGCCGGGATTCGACCAGTGAAGAGGGATGCTTGCGCACCTCTTCTAAAACCTAATTCCACCAACGGTCGCAGATGAGTGTCTCAAAGTTCATCTCGTCCGTACAACTTCACCGGCTTGGTTATACAACACTGTCGGAGTTAATCGGTCGCTGAAGCGTCATGGTAATCACCACCCATCACTCTACCACACCAGGATGCGATACGCATAAAATACACATGATACTTCACAAGTATCAACTTCAATAACGTGTTATTCAATTTAGCATTACATGCTACCTTTTGTGGATCCCACGATCCACACACTCGAGACATCAATCATGTCACAAATCGGGGATACATACTTGGGGTATTGGTCCGGGCGGTTTACAGCGTGCGCGGTGCAACGCGCCATCACAAGAACGTGTCGGAAGTCATGGATGGTTAGAGATGACAGGAGAAGTGGGCAATATTGGTCGTGTAACACCAGCACACACCTCCACTACTCCATCACTCCACTTCCTCCACTTCCCACGAGAGACGTGAATAAGGCTCAAATGACTTGTATAAATAGGTTCTCCTCCCTATTTTCCAACACAGGAGAAAAACAGGAGACAGGAGAAAAACAACACAAGTCGAGACGACACAGAAACCAAGTGTTAATACAAAAACGTATTCAAACACCCAGAGCCTGCTTGCATCAATCGTAAGCCTGCTCACCTTTCTGTTACAAGTCAAAGCAAGCCAACACCTTCACAATCTCAACACCTTCTTCGCTTCCCTCCCTAAGATCAACCCCATCTCCTTCACTTTGTGACCGAAACGAGTCTGGAACGACCATTTCTTGGTTTAGGCCGGACTTGCACAGATTGATTTCCGAATCTACAAGCACTCATTGTGCAGTGCATTTGTTTAGGGTTTAGATTCATTCCTCATTCACACACCCCAAATTACCAAATCCGGCAGGAATAGTTTTCACCCATAAACACTTGTGTGATCTTATCTTCATTTATATTGAAATTCATCATTGCGACAAGATCGCAGGACGTCTTTACATTTTCATGTAATGACCCATTGATCTTGCCTTATCATTGCTCTTGTGTGGTCTTATTTTGCCACCCCTAATTGCGACAAAATCGCAGGACGTCTTTACATTTTCATGTAATTACCCATTGATCTTGCCTTATCATTTCTTTAGTATTGTTGCCTCTGCAGGATGTTTTTGTTGCGACAATATGACAGGCCTAAAAAATTTTCTCGAACTTAAAGCCCCATGACATTGCCGTCTTGCGACGAAATCGCAGGACGTCTTTACACTTTCATGTAAAGACTCATTGATCTCGTCTTAACCTCGCGTTAGTATTATTGCCTCTTCAGGATCATCGCACAAATATGACAAGCCTAAATTTTCTTGCGAAAATAGAGCCTCATGACATTTGCGTCTTAAGACACTTGTCAGCTCCCTAATGGAGGGTGCCGCCCTTATCATCTCCCTGGTTGCCCCTTCAAGGAGGCGTACATCGGCCATACAAGACTAGCTTCTCCCATCATGTCTTAACAACAACCAGCTGTTTTCGCAGCCTCTTATCCCTTATACCTACAGGGCTTATGGTTACGAGACTGCACCCTAAGTGGAGGTTTCTTCGGGCCGAGTGCAGCATGTGCCAAGACTTGCCAAGAATGGCCGAGACACTTCAAATGCCCTAGGCACTCTTGGCTCAACCGTGTACCTCGGCGCCTTGGTCATACATTGACTCCTTGGAAGAGACCCTCGGTCGTCCAACCAGGGTATAACCTTATATAGTTGGAAATCCAAGGTATCTCTCCCGGATGGGCTTTATTGACCCCAAATTTTCATGAATCAGGTTCCAGGGGCGGTGTAACCTTTTCCCTGAGCCATGTCAAGATATACCCCCTTATATGATGCACTTTAGGTCTTACATTTTCCTCTTGCGAAATATCATTCGCGAAATAGGGTGTACGCCATAAAGGTTCGTCCCATTCACTCATTCTTTCATTTCTGTCAATTCTTTCAATCATTCATTGAGTTTTGATTATTTCTTCTCATTATTTATGCGAAATTATCGCATAATCTTTCTTCATTTGCTGTGATTTCGCTGTAATTATTTAACCAAACTTTCGTTATATTCATGTCTCGCGAGATTTTCGCGTACTCCTTCGATCGTCATATTCTTTGTACTTTTGACATGTCTTTGTCACTCCAAACATTTTTTTTTACACAGCTCTAAAATCAATTATTTATTTCTTACACTTCTTACTCTTGTTGCTCTCTGTTTCTTCATTCAAATTTCCTGATATTTCCTTCCCTTTTGCGAGACCATCGCAATTTCCAATTATATTCAAGCATTGGTTTCGCAATATATCTTCATCTCTCACTTCTATTGTGTCCACCATCAGTCTTTCTCTTCTTTGTTCTTCTTTGATATTCCGCTTCCAATTCTTCTTTTGAGCAGCCCTTTCCTCGCAAGACTCCACATCAACTTCATAGCACTTTTGTCCCTCAGCCCAATCTCCTTTTATAACTCCAACACCACTGGGATGAGGAAATTTGATGCACTGGTGGTAAGTTGATGCTACACCCAAGATCTCATGTAACCAAGGTCGCCCAATTAATACATTATAGGGGGATTCCACATCGACTAAGTAAAACAAGATTTCAGTTGATAATCCTTTAAGTGGTATTCGCATACGAGTTTCTCCTTTAGGTTTATTAGCAGTACCATTAAAACCATAAATCTTATAGGTTGAAGGTATCAAATCTTCGTCTTTCCCTCCCATAGTCTTGTAAGTGTGGTAAAAAAGGATGTTTACAGAGCTTCCAGTATCAATTAAGATTCTATTTATTGCCCATGAATTTTCTTCCCCATCATCTTCATCATCAACAGGTTTTAGGTTTATTTCCAATCTTACCACTAATGGACTGTCATGCATCTCGCCACCCTCAGGTACCTCTTCTGCGGTAAAAGAAATAATCTGCATTTGCTATTCTTTTCGTGGCGATGTCTTCGCGATGTTCATTACTTCTCTATTGTCAGCATCTCTTGCGAAATCCCTACTGAGAACACTATCATGAAAATCTTCAATTGTCCTGTACGAATGTACGATAGAGTTGCAGAACAAGTTTTTGGCCTTCGCTCCAACTTCTACTACAAACGTTTCTTTCCCTTTTGTTGTATTTACTCTATGAATTTCTGGAGGTGTTGGTAATGGTTGAGTCTTCTCTTGACACTTTAAGAAATGATTTAGCTTCCCTTGGTCTATCATTCTGAGGATGATTCTTTTTATATTCCTACAATCATTCGTTAGGTGTCCATAAAAATGGTGATAGGAATAGAATTCATGACTTCTGTCACCTGGAGGCGGTTCATTCCCCATGTTCCATGGTGCAGGTATGTTTTCCATCAGGATTATAGCTTCCCATATTTTCTCCACGCTAGCGTTTAGTGGAGGCATCTTTATTTCTTCCCATACTACCCTATGACCTCGCTTCCCTCTATGATAATTATGCCTCTGACCTCCATAAGCTTCTTGCGGTTGATCAAGCCTTTGAATTTTATTATTTCCGCCACGGTTGTAGAAATTTCTTTCTCTTTCAAATTCTTCCTGATTGCGACTCCCCATATCTACCAATTTTTGTTGACCATCATTTGGTATCCTCATTCCTTGTTGACCTTGCGAGGTACTCGCATACAGTGTTTATCAATTTGGGTAACAAACTTGCATTCGCATCTCCACGAACTTGTATTCCCGACAGGGTATGATTCCATCTCATTTTGCTTTTCCTCTAGAGCAATATACTCCTCCCTGAAGCTCTCGCAACTCAGTCATTGTGATTGTATTCTTGACTCTAAAAATTTGAATATATAACAGATTTGTCGCGAACATAGCATTAATGAATGATAAGATGAGATATCTCTTCTCCACACGACCAGCCATTTCTCTACACATTGTCTTCCATCTCATATGCAGATGCTTCAAACTTTCACCAACCCTTTGTTTTAACCCAAATACATCTTCAATACCAGGTCACGAGGAATTATTACTTATATATGCCCCTAAAAATATAGCCTGCAAGTGATTGAAAGATGTTATTGTATTCTTCGGTAGTCCTTCAAACCATTTCAAAGATTCTCCTGTCAAACTTGATGCAAAATATTTGCACAATATAGCATCATGATTCTCCCATTGTAACATACATCTCATATAAGCTTTGATATGTTGTATCGCACAAGTTGTTCCATCGAAAATCTTTAATGTTAATGTTGGTATTCCTCCTAATTGTATCTCTTGTGTGAACGGAGTTTTCGCAGCTTCTTCTATGGCTTCATCCAACTGTCTCTTTCCTCCTCCCTTTTTGTTGTTCATCATTCCTCTTATTTCTGCCAATTCTCTCAAAATTTGTTCATTTGCATCAGAATTTGAATCTATTGGTCTGTTTAGTTCCGCTTCTCTTCTCCTGCGTTCATGTCTGCTTTGACTTTCTTATTCATCATTCTCTTCTCGTCTTTCTCTGCGATCTTCTCCTTCACTTCTTTCACGAATTCGCACACCGTTATATCTATCAATTTCTCTTCTTTGTTGCCTATCATCTCTCCTTTCTACTCTTTCATATTCTTCATTAATATTATCATTGTTGCGATTTTGTTCTCGCCTTCTTTCTCGATTATCATGATTATTCTGGCGAATTGCTTTTTCTAACTCCTGCTCTTCCATTTCTGCTCTCAATCTTTCTCTCTCGCAAGCTAGACGTGCTTGTTCAACATAATGTCTTTCAATTTCATCTTCAATCTCTTTTTGCTTCCTCCGTGCTTCTCTCCCATGCAATATTCTTCTTCCTTCTTCTTGATTTTCTTCATCAACTGGATTATTTTGCCTCTGACGTTGCCTATTTCCTTGATTTCCATCATTCTGCCCATTTTGAAGAGTCTCGGGACGTGGAATATAACGATCTTCCATCATTTCTCTTCTCTCGCAATATTCTGTGCCTGGATTTTGCGCTTCTTCTTGGTTTTCTTCATCAGCATTTTTTGTAGGTAAAATTCTCCTTCTTTCCTCTCTAACTGATCTTGAGCTTGACCTTGTAGTGCTTCTCGACCTTCTGTTTTGTAATCTCATGTTTTCCATCCTCAACTCATGATTTTGTCTTGTCAAATTTGCACGTTCCTCTGCCTCTAATCGTCTTTCTTCATGTATTATTTGTCTCAACGCCTCTAATGTTGCGATCTCTTCATTTCCATGAATTATTTCTCCAATCCCTTCTCGATCTCTCTCCTCTAGTCCATTGTTTACCAATTGTTGTTCTTCTCCCCTTTCGTCCACAGTCGATCTCCAAGTATGCACGCTTACTCTATCATAATCCACAGTTCTATCCGCTACTGGTTGAATTGGTGATTGAATTTGATTTTCTTCATTATTTCTTATGTTCCTTCTTGAGGATTCTCCCATTTAATTTCTCCCTTCTCCAGCAAGTCTCCTACTCCTTCTAACAGTTGTTGGTTGCTCGGATGCATTTCTTCTTCTAGCCATTTCTTAATTTTGGTAAACTGTTGAAAATTATATGAAATTCCTTCCCTACTACTCCAAATTCTTTCAAATCACGATGTCAATCCTTACTCTCTCCCTGTTTCTAGCGCCAATATGTAGTTGCAGGAAATCCTACACTACACCCCTCACAAGAATCCACACAACTAAGACATTTGAAGATGAACAACTATGATTTTTATTGATTAATTCCTTGAATGTTTACAAGATAAAATGGAAAAGAGCTAAAGAAATTACAATAACTACAAACTTTCTCTCTCCTAATGACTTGTCTCACACTTCAAAAAAGATCCCCTCAACAGACTTGCTCGACTCTTTATATAGGGTAGTACATAGTGGATGACAGATAAGTTGTCCTTTATTTTCGGGAATAACTTGCGAAATATCGCAGTCTACAAATATATAATCTCGCAACTCTCCTAAATCTCGCTAGGTCTTCACATCTTTCTCGTGTTTTAGCTGTCGTCATTCATTGCGTCATTTATATTACTCATCTGCGATACTTTCGCAATGCTGTCGTTTATTGATCTCGCGAAGTATTGATGTCGTGATATTCTGAGCCTACACCGTCTACACGCATGTACGATCGGCCTGGCCAAAATTGTCTCCCAAGCTTGGATTCGACCAAGCTGAAGAATGATGCCTGCGCACCTCTTCAAAACCCTAATTCCATCAACGGTCGCAGATGAGTGTCTCAAAGATCATCTCGTCCGTCCAACTTCACCAGGCTTGGTTATACAACCCTGGTCAGGAGTTAATTGGTCAGTGAGGCGTCATGGTATCACCACCCATCACTCTACCACACCATGATGCAGTGCCTGCATAAAATACACATAATACTTCACAAGTATCAACTTCCTGAATAACTCAGTTATTCAATTTAGCATTACATGCTACCTTTTATGGGTCCCACGATCCACACATTCCAGACATCAATCATGTCACAAACTGGGGATACATACCGGGGTATTGGTCTGGCGGTTTACAGCGTGCAGCGTGCAACGCGCCATCACAAGAACGTGTTAGGAAGTCATGGACGGTTAGAGATGACAGGAGAAGTGGGCAAGATTGGTCGTGTAACACCAACACACAACTCCACTACTCCATCACTCCACTTCCTCCACTTCCCACGAGAGACGTGAATAAGGCTCAAATGACTTGTATAAAATAGGTTCTCCTCCCTATTTTCCAGACAGGAGAAAAACAACACAAGTCCGGATTTAGACGAAACCAAGTGTTAATACAAAAACGTATTCAAACACCCCGAGCACCTTGCATCAATCGTAAGCCTGCTCACCTTTTACGTTACAAGTCATAAGCAAGCCAACACCTTCACAATCTCAACACCTTCTTCGCTTCCTCCCTAAGATCAACCCCATCTCCTTCACTTTGTGACCGAAACAAGTCTGGAACGGCCATTTCTTGGTTTAGGCTGGACTTCCACAGATTGATTTCCGAATCTACAAGCACTCATTGCGCAGTGCATTTGTTTAGGGTTTAGATTCATTCCTCATCCACACACCCCAAATTACCAAATCCGGCATGAATAGTTTTCACCCATAAAAAAACACGATCTAAGCCGTCCAATTAGGCTGGCGAAGTTGGACAGATGCGATTAATTAACGACAGTTGTGTAATACTGCTTATTCAATTTAGGGCTTTAGAGGCTGAGCGATCACCCTCCTTGGGGGCCGGCGTTTTAATGTGCTTTGGTCCTATTGGGAACAGGTCGATCGACCAAGGAAGAGCTTGGGGCGATGGTGAATACATCAGCATCTCTTTGATTACTCGACATGCAATCTAAGCCATCCAACTAGGCCGGCTAAGTTGGACGGAAGTGATGCATTTTGAGACCGTTTTTGCCGGTCTCAATTCGTTTGAGTCATGTTATGCAGCGTGAATGCCCACGTTTAGGTTGGTGTTCGGAGCACTGGTGAACGAGCTACATAGGGCTCGATCAACTAGGGCATTAGTGGGCCCGCCGGTGATTGCCTAGCTCTGTTAGGGGCAGTCTAGGCTTATTGAATCGCGCGGCCAAATTGTGCGGCCATGATTAATTTTAGACTGATATTAACAGTCTAGATTTTTCGAAGGAATTTAAGCGTGCTCGATCGCACTATCTTTCAATTAAAGGCGTGTTAACACGCTAATCTCTTTGCAGAGAGTGATGCAGCCCATGTTGGTACTTCCATGCGGGTCTCAATACTGACATTTCGAGAGATTCATGCTACTCTGCTGAGAATGAACATTCGATCGTCATGTCATGTCAATAATGAGAGTTCGGTTGGGAACATAGCACGGGAAAATACCGGGCGAGTCATGCATTAGTTAATAATGCTGGCATAATAATATAGAATTCACAGAATACTTGGGATTACTACTATGCGCACCATTCTGAATGAATTTCATATATACTGAGTTGTTCAATACATGTGTAAATAAAGAGGTTTGAGCACTCGTTACTTTCAAATGCCCTTTATTCCTTTGCAGGACGACAGCGCATAAATACGAGATTTTACAATTTTGACCATAAATTGAAAACCACCATCAACATTAAGTCCCCTGCTTAGCACGTAATGATAATGCCATTGCGGGATAAGCATTAGATGGTGATATATAAAAGTAAAAGACGAAACAGAGGGGACTTACTCGAATGAGCTTAATCGACCGTCATCGATTGGTCCGTGCGGCGGCATCAACATGGCCGTCGAGTCTTGGCGGGTCCAGCAACCTTTCCACGGCTGTGAGGTATTAGCGGGCCCATATGCCCCTCCTTGTGTTCGAGCCAAAGAAGGAATCCTTCTCCCATATGGATTCCGCTAGCATGCCTCTATAAAAGGGAGTCGACCCCCCCCCCCACACACACACCTTTTTTTTTTATTCGCTCGCTCGAAGGTCTTGTGGCAGCTACGTTCCCATCGTCGTTCTCAGCCGTTGGAGCATCCGCGACCAGCAAGGTACTTCTCCGTTTCATAAAAAAAAAATTAGCGGATATAAACCCTAGTTTTAGGTACAACTTCCTTGAACTTGAAAAATCCATTCCATTATGAATGAAACTTCTTTGTTGATAATATTGTAGTGAATTCCTCCCATAGAATTGATAGCGAAGTAGTTAGCATTGCTAAAGTCCCGAATAAACGGGCAAACCCAAGTTGAATGTCATTGTTTGCTCATTTTCTTCTTTCTTCTTCGCGTGAAAAACCTAGTTTTAGGTTGTGATTGATGCAAAACTTAGCTGTAGGTTTCGGCAGTGAGCATAATACCCATAGTAAGCCGTTCGTCCGTATGTGCGTTCAGCTTGGCCGCGGCCATACATCCCACGGCCAGTACACGGCCTTCGTATGTTTCCTTTGTATTTTGAATGGGCAAAATCTCCATTGAGTCCTGACTGCGTTCGTGTGTTCGACCGAAAGAGGATGATTGAGCATGAGAGGGTGATCGAGTATACGACGACCATGAGGATGATCGAGCATGTGACAGCCTTGTTCGGCCCATTGTGGGCGTCTGTCTCGCGACTAATATATATATATTTTTTTAATCTCGCTGGTTTGTTCATCCGCGCGTTTCTTCGTCTATGAGCTTTAGAGCATTAGCAACCATGTCGAATAGATTGTGTGCATGATTCCTCTTATGGCATGAAATAATGACTCTTTTCCATTTCGCTTCATTGCAGTTATTGGAAGTGAACTTAAGAAATTCTCGTTAAGATGTCACCTAGAAATACTTCTGCCGCCAAGCCAGGAAATGCTAACAACGCCAAGGACATGCCAAATATAGATGATGAGCTGTTTACTGTGCCTTTTCCGAATGTTAGAACTCATCTTAGCCATAAGATGATTCTGCTCACATACTCAGAAAATGAAGAGGCTCCTCCTTCAGTTCCTCCAACATATGTGATGAGGTTCTGTCTTCGGAAGAATGAATATCCATCTTCTCCTATTGATTTTAAGGTTTGCCACACTCCGTTGAGCTCTTATGAAGGATGGATGAGGCACATGTTGAGTAATGAGCGCATCAAAGACAACTTAACCAAGGTGCAGATCGTCGAAGTTGTCGTGGCGTCTGCAACACTTCACGTTAGGAAAGACACTGCAGGTTTGATCACTTTCATTTCTCGATGGTGTCCTTCCACTCATACGGCCATATGTAGATGGGGAGAAATGACTATTACTTTGGAAAGTGTAGCCGTGTTGCTGAATCTCCCAATTGCGGAAGTTTCAACTATAAACTATCCACCGCAGAAGGCGTCATGCTCGATGCCTTAATTCAGAAGACAGAAGAATATGACCAACAAAAAAGGGTGAAAAATGCTTTTATACTTAGTGGGTGTCCGAATGGTTCCCTAAGAAACCGAGGCCAGGCCAAGTGCTGGATGATGAACTCAGCGTCGTCGCATTTCTGTCTTTGTGGCTGTCTAGAGACATCTTTGATGATGGCTCGGGTAAAAAGACCATAAGACACGATCTCATTATGTTTGCTATTAAATTGGCGCAAGGCATGGTCCTCCCCTTAGGCATCTTTTTTCTCGGATCGTTATACTCTCATCTGGATTCTTTGGCAGCAGACATGCATGCTCCCAACGGATACAAGAAAGTGTAATCGTATGTTCACATTGCTTTCCTTCCGGCGTGCTTATGGGAACACTTCAAAGGTTATGCTCCTGTCCCTGCAACTTCGTCTTCTAGTTTGCATGGTGGTTCGAGAATACTCCGTTGGCAAAACAGACGTCCAAAACCTGGGTTGAGGCTTATTGATTTTCTCGATAACGTGTATGCCATCGATTTCCGCTCGTGGGGGACCGCTCATTCTTCTGTGGTTCAACCGCAAACCTTTGCTACTGCTCGACATTTGTGTTGCACACCGATGGAAAGGATATGAGCCCTAAAGAGATTATATTCATGCGAAGTTGTACACCGGATATTTTTCATCCTTTTTGATGAGTCCCTTACTTGATTTCCTTATAATATTGTGAGCCGCCCATCAAATGGGATTCGATCTTTGTAACGAAGCGAGCAGTCTTCCATTCTTGCTCCTTGGAAGAAAACCAGCGGCGACTGGTGGGTATAAAATTTTTTGGAGGGAAGAGCTGTTAGCTTTTCAAAAGTTCTCGGAGGAAGCCGTGACAGTTCCTCGCGGTGAGCCATCTCCCGAAATTTTGAAGCAGCATAAATGGTTGAAGACGCTTAAGGCAAGCGAACCCCGAGTTGATGCTTCTCATGATTGCAATCCCCAGGATGCAAGAGCGCTAAGAAGTAGGCAAGTGGACCGGTGGTTTTCAATTCTTCCCACATGCAGGTACTTTAAGTTTTTCCTCTTTCAGTCCACTGATTTTATCCATCTCTGAAAATCTTTGCTAAATGTGCTTCTTACTTAAAATCTGGGTCTCAGGAAGGTAAACGCTTTTACGAGGCTGGCACGCAGTCATAATGCAACTTTAGAGAAATCTGGCGATACTGAACCTCTTGAGGATGAAGACGAGGATGGTGAAGGTTCGGTCCACGACGAAGGAAGCGTCTCCAGACGTAGTAGGGAGCTTGACCGTTTTAGTGAACCGGCAGGTGAGACTGTGATAGATACCAATCTTGAGGTTGAGGGAAATGATAATGCAGGAGCTGCTGGAGATGTTACATCTGTGGTTGTGGATGTGTTTCCCTTTAAAGAGCTTCCTATGACTGACACGACATTGGTTGTGCACTCCACCGCTGCTGGTGTCATCTTTGACCCTCCTTTCGACGCCCCTTTCGTGGATCATGTCTGGTTGGTGGATTCGGCGTGCCCGACTAAGTATGAAGAGTTATACACCAAGATATGGAAGAAGCATGGTCATATCGCCAGTTCGAAGAATCTTAAAGTCGCTTTACATTAGTCAACCGTGTCGAAGAAGCTTTATCCTCCATTTATGATATGAGCATTGTATTTGGGCCTTGGTTTATAAGGAAGTGGTTTTGGCGGGAATTCCACCAGACATGTTCGTGAAGTACGAGTTCAACGCCTCTTGGTTCTGTGAAGGATTCGCTGAAATCTAGAAGTTGCAATGCAAAATGAAGGATGTTAGTCTATGGACTTCATTACTCAGCAAGAGGCAGAAGTCGAGCGATTGTCCCAGGAGTTGAAGTCAAGCATTGCTCTCCAAAACATGAAAGATGCTTTTTCCAAGAAGAACGAGTTGTTGCTGGATGACTTTCCTTGAATAGTTTATGATTTTTCTTTATTTTTAGGTATCTTTGAGTGATGTGAGGAATTCTTTTCACGGTTTGGTGATTTTATCTCTTTGGTTTTGAACTAGCAAGTGATTGCTTTTTATGAAGATATTTGAATTTGATTTTGGGATAATTTATGAGTAGTTTTCTCTGAGAGGAATTATGACTGGGTCAATAGAAATTCCAGAAATTCTCATTTTTGAATGCAAGTAATGTACCTTAGAGAAATTGTGTATGTCGTATGAAAATTGCAAACATCACACGAAAGGAAAACATGTAAAGCGAAACATAAGATGGAGATTGGGAACGACAATGACTTCATTCCCAAAAAATGGGACGCGTGCGTCGGGTCCCCAGTAAATTTCCAAAGACTTCTCGTACAAATAATTGTTTTAACGAGACTTACTTGTTGACGAGGTTCCAATGAACGAAATTGTGTTTTCCCAGATAATTGCTTAAAATACAAGTTGCGACTCGAGTTGTTGTAACACGCTTATGCGAATGAAAAGTCCCCAGCTAATTCGATTTCTCATGTGAAACTGCACACGTCGGCTTGTGGAGAGAGGAAATATTCTCAGTTCATAGGCGCAGCTCCCTTGAGTTGATTTTCGCCAAACAATGTGTTTCAGGCCGTTGCATTCACTGGTGGGGTGATGGATGAATCTGTGGTAATGGCAATATCGCGGATCAATCATCTCTTGATCAGTTGGTGAACGCCATACATGAGGTAGTTGAACTACTCCATCTTGCACCCAAGCCTCCAACAGCTCCAGAACCTTTCTCATTGAAAACGGGAAGTGCGGGTATTCTGAGTCCAGTTTCTCCTGTGTTTGCAGCTGTTTTCCCTAAAATTCTTGCGGGTTTTGGTACGAGGCTCGTTTCGAGGGTGTGGCTGAGATGTGCGTTGACACAGATGCGGACTATTTTGTTTGGCGGTTTTGCCGAAGTGTGACTTCTTCCGAGGGTCCCACATTAATGGTATTGTGACGCGGTTGAACTGAGTACCGTTCATTAGTAAAGCTTTTGTCTTCGTGGCGGTCTTGACAAATTTTCCTTTCTTCTGGCACTTCTTTGCTCGATAAAGTCGTGGTGGCCGGGCCGTGGATTGTTGGACAGCTCTCCGAACTTCGCAAGCGTCTTGAGATATATACTATCCAACATAGTTTCATAAGTCGAGCCTTCGTTCTTATTCTGCGGGTATTGCGACACTCCTGGCGAATCCGTCTCCCCGTGAAACTAACCGGCCCCTCATTGCTTTGTTTGAATTTTGTTGATTGTTTCCTTTCGGCTCATATCCGACGTGGTTACGTATCCTGTTTGTACCTCCATTGCCGGAAGCACGGATTTCAGATAAAGACCTGCCATCATCTTTATCGTTGATGGTGTTCTCCGGGCGCATGTTAGCCGTCTCCTTCTTGTTGTTTTAAGATATCAGCCTGACTCGCGAGGATATCTTTTAACACCCTGTCTATGTCTTTTACGGTGATTGTGCTTCGATCATTCATGACTTTTGGAGAGCCCGGCTGATGAGGATGTGTTACAGAGTGGAAGTTGGGATTTTTGATTGAAATGAAATTGGGTTAATGAATGTATTTAAACCCGAAATCCACCCTCTCGAATTCGAGAAAATCGATATGAATTGAAGATCGATCTTGCAACCGAGAGATTAATCTCTTGCTGTGGTCGCCAATTGTTTATGGGTAAAAACTGATTCTGCTATTTTTGGTAATTTGGGGTGTGTTGAATGAGAAACGAATCTAAACCCTAAACAAATGCACTGCACGGGAATGCTTTTAGGTTCGAGAAATCAATCTGTAAGACTCTGGCTTAAACCAAGAAATGGACGTTCCAGATTCAATTCGGCCACAAGGTGAAGGAGAAGGATTGATCTTAGGGAGGGAAGCGGAGAAGGTGTTTGAGATCAGAGTGTTGAAGGTGTGGATGTTTATGACTCGTGTATCAGAAAATGGTTTCTGGCTACTTGTGTTGATAACACTTGTGTCCTGTCTTTCGAAATAGATTGAAAGTCTATTTATACAAGTCATTTAAGCGCAACTGATTGACACATTTTTGTGTCTAAGTTGTCCTCAATGTATGTATTGTTAGAACTCGATTTTTTTACTAATATTGTGTTTTTATGTATTTTTAGGTATTTTTGGCTAATAAACATTTTTAGAAAATTCGGCTCGAAAAGTTATCTAAAGCACCCGGAGGACACGTGTTATCCGGACTCTCACTTTGGATAAGGGGCACTCCAATTACTAAGGGGCACCCCATGGCTATTTGCACCCCACTCTGGATAGGGGGCATCTTTTTCTTCACGGTTTGAGAAAAATTTGGCGGGAAAATGTTATTTGAAACTCCGGTAACATGCAGACTTCTCGGGGCGGATTTTGGACGTGATTTTATGCAATCTTTTAGTGGATTTGGTTTTCTAGGACCCTGTTACGACAAAACAGGATTGTTATATGGGTTGGATTCTAAAATATAGAAGATTACGTAAGGTTTTAAACAACAGGGCTTGACATATACCGGAGTTGTGTGGATCGATTTTGTACGAAATCTAGTCGGAGTTATTACTTGGATTTGGACTGGTAATGGCCTGTTAAGGCAGAACGGAGCTAGTACTTCAATTGGACTCGAGAAGTAAGGAGGATTACGTGGATTTGGGTGAATCAGAGCACGAGAATATCTCGTGTTGTCTCTCTTCTTTCCCATGTATAACTGAATGATGGCGTGTGATCGGAGAGAGTTTCACGGAATCTTTGGCGTGATAGTAACATGTTTGGAAAGTTTCAGCTGCCACATACGCATGAGAGAGAAGAATAAGAGATTATTTCCTTAACAGGGCAGGCGAGAATAATAACAAGTAATGGAGGATTATATGTTGTTATTACGAGTTGTTCTTGGTGGTTTCGAGTATTTATAGCCTGCTGGTATGTTTTAGAGGGTGATGGAGAGATTGGGAGAAGAACAGAGTGCTTAGAATCGAGTTGCAGACAATCACCATTGCTGCAGTGAAGAAGAAAAGGAAGAACACAGAACATCACATATAAACAGTCGCAGAAACCGTGACCTATACTTTCAAATTCATTATCTTTGTAACAATTTCTGTAACAATTAATTTGGACTCGCAACAGTCTGTTAGTGTTTCTTTGTAACAGTGGGATTTGTAACAATTATATCGGTTACAAACGCACTGCTTTGTACCTTTTATCCTTGCAAACACCTTTTTGAGCAATGAAAAATTCCTTTGAGTGTGTTTTCACCATGCGGAGCTAGAACCCATCTCTGGGACGACGGAGGAAGCTGTTTTGCACCCATGTGGTAATTCTATTTAATTCCTTTATGACTATTTGCACTATTATAATTGATTTATGATTTTTCTTGATTATTTGTGAATTCGTTAGATGTCGCATGTTTAGTCTTAGGTACTTTAGATGCGTCATGCTTGTGAATTACATATAATTCTTTATAAAATCTACCGTGGCAAAGAATTAGAGTCGATGTTTGTTATTTTATGAGCTTTAATTGTCCGGAATTAATAGATGAACCGCATGAATGTGCGAATTGGTGGAATCCCGAGTCCCAGTAACTCTCTTCATCTTGTGACATAAATTGTATATTTTCTCTATTTTTATTTTATTTTTCTTTATTAAATCCTAAAATCAATTTCAACAAAGTCCGAGTGAACGACAACTCTATTTACCACTATCTAAAATTCGATCAATTTTTGGAGCCACCGACGCGGACTTGTCTTTAGGCTAGAGTTTTTAGATTTTTTTTTTCTTTTTTAGGTTTTTATTTGTTTTTGTTCTTCTTTACGTTTTTGGGTTTTTGTCTTTTCCTTACAGAATTTGGAATTTGGAGCGAAAGAAAATTTTGCCAAAGCTTTTGGTGAATACTTAAGACTGGGAGTAAAAGGCAAAGCGAAAGGAGCAAAAGAAGAAGATTTTTTTTATTTGATAAAAAAAAAGAGAGAAAACAAAAAAAAAAAAAAAAAAAAAAAACATTTTTACTTTTTTTTTTAGACTTTCCTTTTCTTTTACACTTTATTTTTGGACTTTGGACTTTAAACTTTGGGACATTATTTTTAAACCCTACGGAAGGGTAGTTTAAATATAAATTGTGTGCAGAGAAGGACGGCGATTACGATATCGCCTCGGCCCCTTGGGTTCATACATGACATAGGAGTCGTGGCCCGAGTCGACTTCAACGGTTCATCCCCCGTCTGGAATGGGAGGTAAGAATTTTAAACACCCGCGAATCCTGTCGTCGGTTTCTTTGGATGATTTTGTATGCATATATGTTGAGGTATTGAAAACGGCTGCTTTAATTTCCTAGTAAAGGGCAAGGCCTGGCCATACAAGATAAGGGTTCGGATTTCATCACCATTCTCTTCTTGCCCGCCTTAGGAAAACGATACCAAACGCGAACCTAAGCTTAAAATTTTGACTAGAACGAGACCGATAGGGTAACGAGCTTAATAGGAAAGTCATTCGAAAAATATTGGTTACTCTTTAAGCATACTTGAAGTTCATGATGGTTTCGTAAGTTGAATGCGTGATCTGCGCCGCCTTGTAATGCGGTGAGGCCTTGGGTATCAAAGCTCCACGCAGCTTCCCTCGCCTCTATTCAACTTACTTAAACTCGCATTGATTCCGAGGGGTTTGCTCGATTGTAACGAATTCCCTTCCGAAGGATTAGAAGCTGGTCTAGAAAACAATCTAAGTGGAGCCATCATGCTTTTTGTTTGCTAGAAATCAGTAGGTTTGTTGTGGTTGAGTCAGCCTTGTTTGTGCTTGTGTATAATTCCCTTGCAGTTAGGATGTCAAACTGGTATTATAATAGCAATCACAATGAATATGAATATCCAACTGAACAATATGGATATCACTCTTTTTATGACCAGAATGTGAATAGTGGAACGCCAACCTTTTGAAGGTTATGGGTCATACCATGGTGAGCCCAATTACTATCCACACGTGCATCAGTCTTACGAGCAAAACGATCCTCCAATTTCTTTAGAAGAGTCTCTCAAGAGTTTCAATGAGTCAACACAGAAGTTTCACTTATTTATGAAAGAGACTTATAATATTCCGCTTCCAGAAGAGTCCGTAGGCGAGAGCAACTAAGATGTCTCTAGAAGAGTCCCTCAAGCAATTTATTGAGAGTACAAATAGGATTGTGGAAAAATTTGCTCAAGATAGTCTTAAATTCCAATATAGTGTTCCCAATACCACCCTTGAAAATAAGGATAATTTTTATTCACATAATCAAGATGACGAGGTTAGAATTGGTAACACTACTTGTTTAGATGAGGTTCGATCATTTTCATATAATGATGATTATGATGAGGATAATATTGATGAAGAATCTGGAATATGTAGGCATGGTGATCAGGAATTTGTTACTCCCAACGAGCTTTATAATGATAATGTTAATTCTAGTACAAATCCAAATAATTTTAATAATTATTCACCTATTCAAAAGGACGAGGGTTTGACTAGAAATATCCCTATTTTAGACGATATAGTATTTCCTTTTCACGAAGCCAACGAAGGTTTAGAGGAACGAGTTTATTTTGAGTCTAGAGATTCAGAAACAATAGTCTTAGACAAAGAAAATGAACTTGTAGAGATGAGTGAGGATGAACTTGACTTAGAAGAATCAATTGACCATTTTCAAGAATCAGATGACCTTGAAATTAGGGAAGTTGTGACTAGTCTTTCTAGAGACACTGAAAACTCTAAGTTTGGGGGTAATTATCATTCTCCATGTGCTTTAACTCTTAGAAAGGTCCCTAACTTGGGACTTGACATATGTGCCTCAACCATCCTAAAAGATTATCTTCATACACTTTTTCCTGAACCTAGATGTGTCCATAAAGAAGTTCAGTTGTTAAGAACCCATCCTCTGGTTGATGTGGTTAACCCAAGCTATGATACCACGATTGACTTTGTTTTCCCACCAAAAACCTTCCTTCCAATTGTGGGAACGTATAAGTTTCAGATGTGTCAATTATTAAGTTTTAAGACTAAACCTAATTACTTTAGGAGATTAGGGTCGACACATTTGATTAAGAATGCCCACTACTGTGGTCAACTGTGTGAGTCAAGTCTGATTGACTTGGAGGATCCCCAGTTATTCAGGTTATTGTTATGTGCTTTTAAGTTCTTAATTGAGTATTTCCAGACTCTAGAATCTGATCTTCAGGATACTGCCTTTGAGGAAATCCAGCCGATGAAAACTTTTTATCTAGACCCTTTTATAGAGCCTGAACCCGAACCACAACTAGATGTAGTTGTCTTAAACAAAAAAATACATAAGGGTGTATTGGATATCTTCTGGTCTGTTGCAGTTTCCTCTTCTTGTGGTTAGCACTTTTTGATCCGATGACCCGAGCTTATTCAGGATCTTTTTATATGATTCTTCGAGGTGACTAATCTCTTCCATTGTCCAAGTCAAGACTTTAAACTTAGCACTTCTTGGGAGGTAACACATGCTCTTGCAACACGGTAATATTTTTCCTTAACTCTTTTCTTCAAGTGGTAACATTTCTCATTGTTCATGCTTTTAATTTAATCTTTAGAACATTGAGGACAATGTTAGATTTAAGTTTGGGGGTATGGGAGAAACTTTTTAGTTGCAATAAATAAACTCCAGAGACTAGAAATTTATGCTTATTAAGGTTGACACTAACCAATCTAAGTGGATGGAAGCATCTCGGTTGTAGGAGTTGAGGAACCAATCTGATTAGATGGAAACATCTAAAGAGTCTATTCATAAAAGCACAGAGCTCAGGTGTTAGAAAAAAAAAAAAACATGGTAGTTTCGCCATATCTCGTGATGGAAACATCGAAAGAATCCTGATCACTTCTTTTTCTTTCTTTTTACCTTTGCTAGGGTGAAATAGAGTGACTGAGATACTACAAAAAAAAAAAAAAAAAAATAGACCACCAGACCAACCGGAATAAATACAATAAAGTCGACCACTGGGTACCCTTGTATATGCCACTGAGTTGACCTAGAGTTAGGATTATCGACCACTTTGGTTCCCTTGTATATGCCAAAGTGTGTTGATATTAGTCCAGACCAGTATCTCATCCATTAGGATAGGTTCACCTTAGTCAACATCATCTACGTTTTTTTTTTCTCAACATCCATCTTCTTAATCTATCCATTGTGATTGGTTGACTCCGGTTTATGATGTCTAAAAACTATCTGAGTAGAGCTCTGTCACTTTATATGAATGTTAGTATGCTTGAGTGCAAACTCGTGTACAGCAATTGGAATTTCGCATCAGGGTACTTCCTCCTATAGTCAATGATTGTATGCCAACCAAGGAGATTCTTTAGTGCCTTCCAGGTTCTGCGTAGATAGCTAGGTGGTCCTAGTAAAGGTTTTGTGGGTACACCTCTGGTAAACCCTCCCGAGACTATAACTCGGTCACTAGGGCCATCTAGTGAGTTTGGATTTTATTTTCTAGAATAAATTTGCTCGAGGACTAGCAAATAATAAGTTTGGGGGTATTTGATTGACACATTTTTGTGTCTAAGTTGTCCTCAATGTTGTATTGTTAGAACTCGATTTTTGTACTAATTTTGTGTTTTTATGTATTTTTAGGTATTTTTGGCTAATAAATATTTTTGGAAAATTCGGCTCGAAAAGTTGTCTAAAGCACCGGAGGACACGTGTTATCCGGACTCTCACTTTGGATAAGGGGCACTCCAATTACTAAGGGCACCACATGGCTATTTGCACCCCACTCGGATAGGGGCATCTTCTTCTTCACGGTTTGAGAAAAATTTGGCGGGAAAATGTTATTTGAAACTCAGGTAACATGCAGACTTCTCGGGGCGGATTTTGGACGTGATTTTATGCAATCTTTTCGTGGATTTGGTTTGCTAGGACCCTGTTACGACAAAAAAGGATTGTTATATGGGTTGGATTCGAAAATATAGAAGATTACGTAAGGTTTTCAATAACAGGGGCTTGACAGATCTGGAGTTGTGTGGATCGGTTTTGTACGAGTTCTAGTCGGAGTTATTACTTGGATTTGGGTGGTAATGGCTCATTAAGGCGAATGGAGCTAGTACTTCAATTGGACTCGAGAATTAAGGAAGATTACGTGGATTTGGGTGAATCAGAGCACGAGAAAATCTCGTGTTGTCTCTCTTCTTTCCCATGTATAACTGAACGATGGCGTGTGATCGGAGAGAGTTTCATGAAATCGTTGGCGTGATAGTAACATGTTTTGAAAGTTTCAGCTGCCACATACGCATGAGAGAGAAGAATAAGAGATTATTTCCTTAACAGGGCAGGCGAGAATAATAACAAGTAATGGAGGATTATATGTTGTTATTACGAGTTGTTCTTGTGTTCGTCGAGTATTTATATCCTCATTGGTATGTTTTAGAGGGTGATGGAGAGATTGGGAGAAGAACAGAGTGCTTAGAATCGAGTTGCATACAATCACCATTGCTGCAGTGAAGAAGAAAAGGAAGAACACAGAACATCACATATAAACAGTCGAAGAAACCGTGACCTATACTTTCAAATTCATTATCTTTGTAACAATTTCTCAGAACAATTATTTTGGACTACTTGCTTGATCTGTTAGTGTTTCTCCAGAATAATGGGATTTGTAACAATTATATCATTACAAACGCATGGCGCTTTGTACCTTTTCTCCTTGCAAACACCTTTTTGAGCAATGAAAAATTCCTTTGAGTGTGTTTTCACCATGCGGAGCTAGAACCCATCTCTCTGGGACGACGGAGGAAAGTCATTTTGCACCCATGTGGTAATTCTATTTAATTCCTTTATGAATATTTGCACTATTATAATTGATTTATGATTTTTCTTGATTATTTGTGAATTCGTTAGATGTCGCATGCTTTGTCTTAGGTACTTTAGATGCGTCATGCTTGTGAATTACATATAATTCTTTATAAAATCTACCGTGGCAAAGAATTAGAGTCGATGTTTGTTATTTTATGAGCTTTAATTGTCCTGAATTAGTAGATGAACCGCATGAATGTGAGAATTGGTGGAATCTGATTCCAAGAAACTCTTCATCTTGTGACATAAATTGTATATTCTCTTTATTTTTATTATTTTTCTTTATTAAATCCTTAAATCAATTTCAACAAAGTCCGAGTGAATCGACAACTCTATTTACCACTATCTAAAATTCGATCAAAGCCCCTTGATCTCGTAGGAAGTGGAGGAAGTTAAGTAGTGGAGTAATGGAGTTGTGTAAGAGGTGATGATCATTCGTGATCACACCTTCACCCATTATTCCATCATGGTTAACCGTCCATCTTTTCCTAACACGTTCTTGTAATGGGCGCGTTGCACGTCACGACGCTGTAAACCGAGACCAATACCCCGTTTGTGACATGTTTGATGTCTCGAACAAGAGGGTCAAGTCGTGGGACCCACCGCGGAGAATAGCATGGTGTGATTAGGTGCAACTAAGTTTTTTATGAGGCCGACATGAAACATCGTATGTGAAGCATCGCATTTAAACAACTCAATATCGATGTATAAGAAGCATTATTTTTTTAGAGCCTGATTGCATAAGTCACGGATTAGCGTCTTAAAAGTAGGCATGATCGACCACCTTTGGGTGATCGTTTGAGGACCTTACGGTCAAGTCATCACTTGGTCGATCGCCTCATGTGGAAGAAGGATGACCGGTCTTCACAATGTTGCTTTGTTTGTTTTCTAAAAATAATTCTATACCATCCAACTAGGTTGGCGAAGTTGGATGGTCGTGATTGTATGCGGCAGTTTCAAACTGCCATTGACGTGACTTTAGGGTTTAGGGGGCCGCCTGGCCAACCCTATTTGGGCAAGCGATTTCGAGGTTTCGATCGTCAGCTCGAGCAGGTCGGTCGGTCATTCGTGAAGGTGGGCCAACAGTGATCACGTTGATGTCTCCAAGGTTGTAAGAGGTTTAATCTAAGCCACTCAAATCAGCTGGCAAAGATGAGTAGTCGGGATCGATTTTCGGCAGTAATGCATTGCCGCAAAGTAATTTTAGGTTTTTTAAAACAGCGTGTTCACGTTTCTTTGGGCTGGAGTTTTGATGCGCATAAGCCTTGCTATGAGCAAGTCGATCGACCAAGTGTGGAGTTGTTTCGATGTTGAACGCGTTGGTATCTCCTTGATCATTTGAAACACAATCTAAGTCGTCCAATTAGTCTGGCGAAGTTGGACGGATGCGATTAATTAGCGGCAGTTGTGTAATGCTGCTTATTCAATTTAGGGTTTTAGAGGCTGCGCTATCACCCTCCTTGGGAGGCGTTTTAATGTGCTTTGGTCTGTGGGAATGAGTCGATCGACCAAGGAAGAGCTTGGGACGATGGTGAATACATCAAAGATCTCTTGATTACTCGGCATGCGATCTAAGCCGTCAACTAGGCCAAGCTGGTTGGATGGACGCGTGATGCGTTTTGAGACCGTTTTTGCCGGTCTCAATTCGTTTGAGTCATGTTATGCAGCGTGAATGCCTACGTTTAGGTTGGTGTTCGGAGCACTGGTGAACGAGCTACATAGGGCTCGATCAATTAGGGCATTAGTGGGCCCGCCGGTGATTGCCTAGCTCTGTCAGGGGCAGGCTAGGCTTATTGAATCGCGCGGCCAAATTGTGCGGCCATGATTATTTTTAGACTGATATTAACAATCTAGATTTTTTCGAAGGAATTTAAGCATGCTCGATCGCACTATCTTTCAATTAAAGGCATGTTAACACGCTAATCTATTTGTAGAGGGTGATGCAGCCCATGTGGGTACTTCCATGTGGGTCTCAATACTGACATTTCGGGAGATTCATGCTACTCTGCTGAGAATGAACATTCAATCGTGATGCATAAGTTCAGTGACGGGATGAAAAACTACACTTTGTTGATTCCGATTTCCGATTAATGATAATAAACCGTGCTTTTGTTGGAAAAAAAATGCGAGGCCGCATAAATGCCCGAGTATGTGAAGGTTGTATTGTGGTAAACCTGTAACCACAATACTTGGTTAAATGGTTACAGGTTTTCCATAATACAACCTTCACATACTCGAAATGCCCGATTACATGTCAGACATTAAATGTTCACCATTTACCCTAGAATCCTCATCATCTTTTCAACAACACGAGAGTCAGCTAACTGTTACCATTTACCCTTAATTGATTCACAACAACTTGAATTCGAGAAAAATATTCAGAAATGGATTCAGATTCATTCATGGATAAAGATTCGAATTCACCTTGTAAGGTTTGCAACCTTACACTTTTCACCTTGTCATCGCCTTTGTAAGCTTTCTGCAAGATATCCCATGCTTGCTTATATGTTTTTGCAGCTGAAATCTTTTCAAAAACTGCATCGTCCAGGGCTTGGTGTATGAAGTACAACACTTTCTTGTCCTTCATTCTATTCTCTCTCAAATCATCCCTTTGGGGTTGAGGAAGAGCTGCACCAACTGCCGGATCATCTATCTCGAAGAAACCAGACTCAACAACCTCTGTAAGCTCCTGAAAACCAAACAAGACTTTCATCTGGATGCTCCATCGATCGTAATTCTTCCCACTGAACTGTGGAACTTGAGGCTGTAGTAATTCTTTCATTGTAGCTTTTTTATCAAACACCTAATCTGCAAGACTATTAACAGCGGAAACTTAAGAATCGAGCACTAGCTCTTGATGCCAGATGTAGGATCTAACTAGTGTTAGTCCACCTGCAATCACAATATACACTCACAGAATAATAATAAGAAGAAGATATGTGAGAATCAAAAGATTTTTATTGAAACTCGATACTGGGTTCTGTGTATATATGAGAGCACCTTATATAGGTGTTAACAAAGCTAACTAATCTAGCCAGTAGAAGCTAAACTGACTGCTACCAATGCTCCTAGTCCTGTTGGAACAGCTAATGACTAAGTAATATGAATTATTCAAAGTAGAACAGAAGCAATAACCTGTAAAAGTATCCGTTGGGTTTGGATTAAACTCCAAAGATTTTACTTATCTGGTCTTGTCAACAATTTGTGTCGAATTCTCATTTGGTTTCTCAAATAGATTTTGGTTCTCCTAGTTGTCTTATTCACTTAATCGATTTCTCTCTTTTCTTTTGAAGATAAACTTCAATTTATGTGTGTGTAAAGCTCTTGCATGTCTCG
>JAJJWW010001993.1:0-21928 GCA_023531295.1 Papaver armeniacum | reverse complement strand
GAAAGCTACTCTGCGGAAATTTGGTAATTTGGGGTGTGGATGAGGAATGAGTTTAAACCTTCAACAAATGCAACTGGTGAGTGCTTGTAGATTCGAGAGATCAATCATGCAAGTCCTGCCTAAACCAAGAAATGGCCGTTAGGACTTTGTTTGGTCACAAAGTGAAGGAGATGGGGTTGATCTTAGGGAGGGAAGGGAAGAAGGTGTTGAGATTGTGAAGGTGTTGGCTTGCTTATGACTTGTGGCTGAAAAGTGAGCAGGCTTACGGTTAATGTAAGGCTCTGGATGTTGATTTTTCATCTTGTTTTCCTTGTTGTTGGAAAATAGGGCGAGAACCTGTTTATACAAGTCATTGAGCCTCATTCATGTTTCTCGTGGGAAGTGGAGGTAGTGGAATGATGGAGTAGTGGAGTTGTGTGTCGGTAATACCACGCTTGATCTTGCCCACTTTTTCCCCGTTCATCTCTAACCGTCCATGACTCCCTAACACGTTCTTGTGATGGCGCGTTGCACAGCCGCCTGCCGTAAAACCGCATGACCAATACCCCGATAAGTATCCCCGCCCAGTGACATGATTGATGTTGGAATGTGGATCGTGGATCCACGAAAGATAGCATGTAATCTTGAATTGAATCGCGTTATTCGGAAAGTCGACTCTTATGCGATTTTACATGTGTATTTTATGCGGGCCTGCATTACGGTGTGGTAAAAGTGATGTGTAATGACTGCTCACTAACTAAATAACTCTGACCCCGAGGGTTGTATAACCAAGCTGGTGAAGTCGGACGGATGAGATGATGATAGAGACACTCATCTGCGACCGTTGATGAAATTAGGGTTTTTTAAAGAGGTGCGCAAGCATCACTCTTCAGCTTGGTCGAAACCAAGCATGGGAAGGATTTTGGAGAGGACCGGCCATACATGCGTGTTGGCGGCATGATGGTGTAGGCGCCTGTATTCCGTTCCCTCATGAGAGCGCGATCCGGGCCACTCAATTTGACCGTCAAAGGGAGTGGTCGAGATTGGATTTTGCGACGGAAGTTTGATTCCGAAGAAGCCGCGCGCCGTACCCTTTTCCTGGCGCATTTTCCAAGACGACCCTGGCTGGGTCGGTCTTGGCCTGCTGGTTTGGCGTGAAGACGGTAGGTGACGTTCATGCCTATGTCTTCTCTCATAAACGTGATCTAAGCCACCCAATCTCCTGGAAGTTGAGTGGTCGAGATCGTGATCTACGAGCGTCACCCAATTGCTTCTTAGACTGCGTGAGGAGGCAGAAGTTGATCTGGTGTGACCGAGCCCTTGCTCAATCTAATCAGTGACCCTCCATTCGTTTGGACGCGCGCGATGTTCGTCGGCTTTCAGTGCTCTTTCAGGCGGTCCAATCATGGTTGGTTTTGACCGAGTGATTGTGTAGGCGACATGCTCAATGACCCTTTGAGTCTCACATCTACACCCTCCATCTATGCCTGCGAATGTGGATTTGCTGGGACGTTTTGCGGCACATGTAATATGCGCAAACCCTAATTTAGGTTTTCCGTCCATAATGCTTGGTATGGACGGTTTCTTGGCAAGCGAAGGCCAATGGTCGACCATGCGGGGTCGGTTGTGTGTATTCCATACACGCTGGGGTGATGGAATTGATCCGGGTCATCCAATCATGCTTGTGGAGTTGGATGACCGCGATCGATCATATCTGGCAAGCTAAGGCCGTGGGTATTCCATACCATGCTAGGGTGATGGAATTGATCCCAGGTCATCCAATCATGCTTGTGGAGTTGGATGACTGCGATCGGATCATATCCTGCAAGCTAAGACCGTGGGTATACCATGCTTAGGGTGATGGAATTGATGCTGTGGTCATCCAATCATGCTTATGGAGTTGGATGATCGTAATCGATCATATGGAGATCGATCTCATCAGAGTCCGATGCTCAATTGAGCTAATATAACACACCGAGAGGGGCTCAATCGGGCTAATATAACACACACCTGGAGGGGCTCGGCTAATATAACACACCGAGCATCGGCTGTGCAGTGGCTATTTTCGTACATGGTTTCATTATAGTGCTTGGAGGTTCGTGTTACTCTATAAGAGTAACACTCTGTCGTCATGCCACATCGATAATGAGTGCAGGAAATACAAAGGCTGATATGAAATTCACAAAGGGATTGTTGCTACATGATCCATTCTTGGTGAATTAAATGAGGAATATCAACACTTATAAATGGCTTTATCTTTTACAAGATGTCATTAGATGATTTTTTCTGGTTTTTTACAAATCTAACCTTGAATGAAAATCCACCATCAACATTAAGTCCCACGCCTAGCACATAATGGTTACACTATTGTGTGGTAGGCATGAGATAGTGACAATTAAAAGATAAAACATGAGAGACAAGTTAGATGTTACTGCAAGGAGGACAGGTGCGTCAGGTCCTTCGAGCATGTCACGTTCGAAACGTCCAGAAAGTGTTCCCCTAGCATGATGTCGGTCTTGCACGCTTGATCGACCTCGCGATGGCCGATCGTTTCTGTCGAGGGCTATTGCGCGCCGTTCAATGATGGGGATGTGCCTAATCGATCGATCGTTGCGCATGCTTGTTCGTGGGGTTACTTCGCACCGCTTTGATCGAACGTGGGCTTGTTGTGGTCTCGCTTGGTTGAAAGTGGGTCCACCGTGGTACATACTTCAAACGTCGGCCATGTGCTTGACCTAAACCTACTTTCATTGCAAGGCCGGGCCCAGAGACTTTCAGCAATACGGTCTTGAAACTTATACCTGATCAAATCAATACTGAGACATACTTGAGCGATGTTTGGATCGGTCATTGTGTGCTCCGATGTGAGTTGTGTCTTTAGGTGTGTGGATTACACTTCTCATGTGCTTTCATAGAAGTTCTAACTCTGTCTTTTATTTCATTGCATGAGAAAAGAAAGAACTCGATATATCTTAAGAAGATAATCTTTGGTGGAAGTGTTGACGGCTTCAAATACATGCGAACATTGATGATGAGTTGTTCACCGCGCTCTCTCTACTATATGAAAATATTCGTTCCAGGATAACCCTCCTCCTATCGACTTGTTTTTTTCATGCTCTGCCGGATCCTCATGAAGGATGAATGAGACGCACGTTGAGCAATGAGTACATCAAAGACAACTTGACCGGAGCGCAGATTATTGGTGTCCTTGAGTGTTGAAACGACTCAGAGAGGATGTTAAAGTGGCTTCTCGAGTGCGAGCGTTGAGGTAGATCTGGAGAGTGTTGACGGGATTCCAGTGAGTGAGGGTCCGGAGAGAGCATTGAGGCGGCTCTTGGATAGACCATTGGCGGCGTTGTTGGAGGAAGCGTTGAAGCGGAGCGGCTCTTGATTCGATTTACCCTTGCGAATTCCATGATTCTTGGTGACCATCTTTCTCGTGTTGAAGAGTCTTTGGATGAAGGTGAAGGAACTTCATCTTTGAGCCTCGATCCCCAAGCGCGGTTTACATGGTTTGTTCGTAGTAAATGCTGGACACAGGGAGGATCATTGTGGAGGATCAGTCCCAGTGTAGAATCTTCATGATGGGGCCGTTCAATCTGATGCCGCTCATTTGATCGAGTCCACGTAGGTCCGCGTAGTGAAATACCTCTTTTCTCGAGTTGCGGCCATATCCAGTTGGAGTCTTAGCAGAACTTCCTTTCTCCATCAAGTCCGAAATGGTAATGGATGGTGGTCCTCCTCTCTAAACCCTCCGGCTCCTCATCATCACGCAGGAGTGAAAGTTGTTGCTCACGCGACTCTCTTTGGGCGTTACGCTGGAGGAGTTATCGGGATTCTTGCTGCTCGGCTGGGAGTGACGGGAGGTGTTACACTTGTTGGAATATCTCTTTTTCTGCACCGGTGGTAGAAGTGACGGCCGCATAAGGTGTATTGACCACTTCGTAGCTCCAGAAATTATACGAGCCCTTCGTATCTTGTGTTACTCGCCCAGAAGAAGAGGTTGAAAAGTTGCCTAAGGAACCTTTAGTCAAGCGGTTGTACTTGAAAGGATGAAAGTCTCTCTTGCCCAGGAAGGATGAGTTCTTTGTTGAAGGACTTCCCTTGAAAGATTGTAGCTACTGACTTGTTTTCCTTTTAGATTTTTTTTTTTTTTTGAGTGATAGTGAGGATTTTCTTGACTTCCTCTTGAATAGGTAATTGAATTGACTTATTTTGAGATAGTTTTGTGAACAAACTTTTTGAAAGAGATTATGTTAAATGAGGTTTGCATCTTGGTCATGAATGATTGCACATATATGAAGTTGCAAATGTTATGTAAAAGGGAGTACGAATGAAACAAACATGGCGTTTGATCACCGAGCCTCTTTCTCCACGTGCGGGATGCTAAGTCCCCGGTGAATTCTAAACTATCTTTCTTGTAAAGTTGTTGAGTAAAACTTACTTGCCTTTTGAAGCCTCACCGTATCAGGACAGAGTAGCCTCTCTGAAGAAAATCCTCCATAAGCTATCTACGGACCGAGCTTTCCTCTGAACAATGCGCTAAAGGCGTTGCATTCACCGGTGATGAAGGAACCGATGGTAATGATGCGGTACCTCGGATCCATTACTTGTTGATCGGTAGGTGGCCGCCGTGCGGGGTAGCTTCAACTCTCCATTTGCTGCGTCTCTAGTAGTTCCAGGGATCTTCTTCAGGGGAAGGGGAATGTAAGTACCTTGAGTCTAGCTTTTCTGCGTTAGCGTGTGGCGTTGCAATGTCTCTCCGTGGCCTTGATGTGGAATGGGAGATGAAGTTGTAAGACTTGCGGATGTCATCATATCTCGTGGATCGCTTGCCTAGGCAGAGTGATGTGGAAGGTGTCGTAATGTCACCGCGAGTGATCGAATTGAACGTTCCCATCCTCTCGTACTCACGCATTCCTTGATTGATCTCTCCTTCCTCAAGCATTTCTTCACTCACCGGGTTGAAAGGTTGATGCGGGTCGAAATCAGTCTTAGGAACCGGCGAGTTTTGAGATATAAATCTTCTAACACGGTTCCATAGGCCGTGTGCTCCCTTTCTTTATCCGAACATTGTAGTGCTCCGGACAAGTCTCTTCTCCGTGGAGTCGTCTCGGATTCTCACTGCCGACCGACCTGCCTGTTCATCTTTCCCGAGTCCCTGCGATTACGCGCTCTTTTTGTTTCTCCCCCGTAAGTGTGATCCCCGGCTAAGGATTCACCGTTTCTTGAGTGGATGCATCCTTCTTGTAATTGTCTTTGCTATGTCATTCAAAAGGCGAAATGTCTCGCTCTGCCTCCACAGTGATACCGGCTTGATTTGCCAAGACATCCTCCGGCATTCAGCTATGCTTCCCATGATATCTGAGCCGCTGTAGTTTGGATACATTGCGAGATGGAAAATGAAAAATTGAGGATTGAATTTTATGCAACCAGATAGATCAATCTCCCATTGTGGTCGCCAATTGTTGATGGGTGAAAACTACTCTCTGGAAATTTGGTAATTTGGGGTGTGGATGAGGAATGAGTTTAAACCTTCAACAAATGCCTTTAGCGGTGAGTGCTTGTAGATTCGAGAGATCAATCATTGCAAGTCCGGCCTAAACCAAAAATGGCGTTCCGGACTTGTTTCGGTCACAAAAGTGAAGGAGATGGGGTTGATCTTGGGAGGGAAGCCCCAGAAGAAGGTGTTGAGATTGTGAAGGTGTTGGCTTGCTTATGACTTGTGACAAAAGTGAGCGAGGCTTCGGTTAATGTAAGGAGGCTCAGGATGTTGATTTTCTGTCTTGTTTTCCTTGTTGTTGGAAAATAGGGAAGAGAACCTATTTATATAAGTCATTGAGCCTCATTCACGTTTCTCGTGGAAGTGGAGGTAGTGGAATGATGGAGTAGTGGAGTTGTGTGTCATTAATACACGACCGCCTTGCCCACTTTTCTGTTCATCTCCTAACCGTCCATGACTCCCTAACGTTCTTGTGATGGCGCGTTGCACGCCGCATCGCTATGAAACCGCCAGGACCAATACCCCGATAAGTATCCCCAGTTTGTGACATGATTGATGTCTGGAATGTGGATCGTGGATCCACGAAAGATAGCATGTAATCTTGAATTGAATAACTGCGTTATTGGAAAAATACTTATGCGATTTCATTGTGTATTTTTGCGACCTTTGCATTCACAGGTGTGGTAAGTGATGTGTAATGACTGCTCACTAACTAAATAACTCCCGACTGTGGTTGAGCATAACAAAGCTGGTGAAGTCGGACGGATGAGATGATGATTGAGACACTCATCTGCGGCTGTTGATGAAATTAGGGTTTTTAAAGAGGTGCGCGAGCATCACTCTTCGCCTTGGTCAAACCAAGCATGGGAAGGATTTTGGAAGGCCAGGCCATACATGCGTGTTGACATGATGGTGTGGCGCCCATTCCGTTCCCTCATGAGAGCGCGATCCGGGCCACTCCACACTTGACCGAGTCAAAGGGGAGTGGTCGAGATTGATTTTCCTGGAAGTTTGATACCGCAAGAAGCCGCGCGCCATACTCCTTCCAGCGCATTTTTCCAAGGCGACCTAGCTTGGTCGGTCTTGGCGGTTGTTTGGCGTGAAGGCGGTGGGGCCGCGTTCATGCCTATGTCTTACCGTCTCATGAAACGTGATCTAAGCCACCCACCCGTCCACGTGAAGTTGAGTGGTGAGATCGGTTTGGGATTTGGGAGTGTAACCGCACGAGTTTGGGCGTGCGTTTTGGGTTGGCCGAATGATGTGCCTTGGCGACCGCGTGAGGAGGTAGATGGGCCCACGCAGTGGTCATGCTTTGGTGTGACCGACCCTTGCTCAATCTAATCTGTGACCCTCCATTCGTGCCGGAGAAGATGGGCGCGCAACGATGTCTTGAACCTAATTTTGGCTTTCAAAGCCGCGCGACCATGCTCTTTCAAAGGGACGAATTTGTTGTAACCAATCATGGTTGGTTTTGACCGATTGGCCGAGTGTGTGGCGGTCACATGGTGATTGTGTCGACATGCTCCGGGCCCTTTGAGTCTACATCTACACCCTCCATCTATGCCTGCGAATGTGGACGGTTGAGACGTTTTCGGCACATGTAATATGCCGCAAACCCTAATTTAGGGTTTTCCGTCCATAATGCTTGGTATGGACGGTTTCTTGGCAAGCGAGGCCAATGGTGACCATGCGGGAGTCGGTTGTGTGTATTCCATACCGCTTGGGGGTGATGGAATTGATCTGGGTCATCCAATCATGCTTGTGGAGTTGGATGACTGCGATCGAATCATATCTCGGCAAGCTAAGGCCGTGGGTATTCCATACCATGCTTAGGGTGATGGAATTGATGCAGGTCATCCAATCATGCTTGTGGAGTTGGATGACTGCGATCGAGATCATATCCGGCAAGCTAAGGCCGTGGGTATACCATGCTTAGGGTGATGGAATTGATCATGGTCATCCAATCATGCTTATGGAGTTGGATGACCCAATCGAATCATATCCTGAGGCGATACGATCAAGTCCGGATGCTCAATCGGGCTAATATAACACACCGAGAGGGCTCAATCGAGGCTAATATAACACACCGAGAGGGGCTCAATCGGGCTAATATAACACACAGAGAGGCTCGGGCTAATATAACACACCGAGCATCGGCACATGTCGGGTATTTCGTACATGGTTTCATTATAGTGCTTGGAGGTTCGTGTTACTCTATAAGAGTAACACTCGGTCGTCATGCCACATCGATAATGAGTCAGAAAATACAAGGCTGATATGAAATTCTAAGAAGGGATTGTTGCTACATGATCCATTCTTGGTGAATTAAATGAGGGAATATCCAACACTTATAAATGGCTTTATCTTTTACAAGATGTCAGCGCATGATTTTTCTGGTTTTTTACAAATCTAACCTTGAATGAAAATCCACCATCAACAGTCCTATAAAGTCAAACTAAAACCTAGGACAACAGAATCCTAGTGAGAGACAAACAAATTGAGTAATAGTTCAAAACGTGGCAAAATAAACTTGACTTTGGTCTACGTGTCGTTCTGTATGCTAGTTTTGTGCCAATGTTTTGCGGATTCCTCAAAAATAACGTTGACATGGAAAATAGAAAGGGAGCTAAAACTGAGCAAGCATGGACAAACTGCAAAGATAAAACATCAACAACGCTACCTGTACCTTCCTGGGAGCCTCCAGAGTCTGCATCCTCCTGAGGAGTATGCTTTCAGAATCCAGAGAAGGCACATTAGTTATTTGAGATGTTTCACCTGCAGTTTGCACAAATGTTTAGATATAATGCAAAAAGAATTCACTGTATATGACCAAAACAGAGCAGTTTTAAAAAAATGAAACGGCACGAGGATTGTTATAAAATTTGGTAATAATGTTTTTCTACAAGTCGGAAGAAAAAAATAGGATGCTATCAACTATATTTACTGCATATAATTGAAACAGCGCACGAGTTTAATTTTGGATAAAAGAACACTGAACTATGACCCGACTAACTAAGTGAGCACTGGAGATGTAGGCAAGACATATTATCCTTGAGCTTGATTTACACCATGGACCTAGAAAAACTGAAGATCACTTAAGAAGAGTCAAGCAACTATGAAGAGCACCAGCAAGAAGAAAATCCGAACAAGCTGGTTGATCTTGTGGTCATGAATCTAATCTTGACAATGTGCAAAAGAAGCAAGACAAAAACCAGTTCCACAGGAAACAATTAAACACAGACCCATGCATCTTTGTAAGGCAAAAGGCAATTATTTGTATATGCACCAGTGAACAGTAGTACCAGCAACAGATGTCAGTTGGTATTACTGAAAAAGATGCGAAGCAGAATTATTCACTAGAAGAAGATAAAACAACAACGCTACCTTTGCCAGACATTGGTATTACTGTTGGGGAGCCAACTAAGTGATTGCATGAAGGTTTGTTGTTCATAGGAGGATGATAGATTCTTTTCAGATTTTGACTGTAAATGTATTTCTCATCGATGCTAATATATTTTTTTTTTGCTCGGCTAATCAATGCTAATCCTATGACTTAGTTTTCCTCCGTTGTATAGTAAACTTCTGTAGACGTCGGGATCGTCAGTGCGACAAGCAAAAAAGAGACAGGGCTCCACCTTAGCAGCTAGATTATCAGTGCCGTCCTCGCCACCATGGAGTTGGTTAAGCTGGCGAGTGAGGTGCATATTAGTAAAGTTACTTCCGCCGGTAAGAGTTTCCCATTTCTTACAAACTAATTTGCACTCTAAAACAGATTCTGTTGGAACCTGAGAAAGGATATCTTGCACGATATCTGAGGGAAGAGACTCCATAGATGATCCTTGAACTAATAACAAAAATCAAAAACCAAAAAGTTAGATGAATACGTGAACACGGAAATCAGGTAAGCATCCACGTGTTCACAAACAATCTCAATATGAATTGAATACACGCATTAAAGTATAATATGCCTAGGTAGATGATGATTCACTGATTCCAAACCCCGCAGGTTTGTCATAATCTCCTCAACATCCAAAATGGTAGATCTAAGATGTAAACACATAAGTAAAGCTATATGAGTGCTAAATGTAAAGGAGACGATGATTTATGGGGTTCAGCACTAAGGGATATTCACTATAAAATAAACGGTTACAAAAGTAATCACTAGATCTTTGGTGTTCATCAACCTCATAGGTTGATACTCATACTTACTTCTCACTATTCTCTCTCATATTCCTTGGTTCTACTCTCGATCCCCCTTCTCTGTGGAAGGGATGTACATATATATAGCTAAATCGAGTGGGTCCACTGACAAAGAGCTGTTGAGATCTTATCTTCTTGTACTCTGTGCATGGTCCGCGGACTTCCCTGTAACTCCGCGGCTTCTACAATACACAAGTTCATTACGCTGACCAACCCTCGTTTTCTTCGTTGGTCGTCGACACGTGCCCTACGAGCGGCATTAAATGCGAGTGGTTGGGGCGGTCCGATCCGCGCCGCCGGCGGTGTCGGTCCTCCCCTTGTCACGTCTGTGTCAGTTGGACTATCCCCAGCCGTTGATTACATCTCACCTCGTGATGGGGTAAAGTAACTCCTTGGTGTTGCGCGGGATTACCTATCTTGGATGCTCCCTCATCTTCGACCGTTGGTCTTGACCGATGGCACGTCGTCTAGATACCATGGATGCCCCTACGTGTCATCCCTCTTTATGACGTGGCCTCCACGTGGGTTCTGCTAGTACACGTGGCGATGGAGATAAATAAGTGTACTTACAATTTGCCCCTCTTCTTGTGACTGGGCGCTAGCTTTAGTTGGAAGAAGAATCGTGTGGTACGTTTTTATCTCCCTCCTCATAACTTCTCCTAAAAAGGTGCTACCTGCATTTATTGTGCACGTTTCCCCTATCCGGCCATAACTGCCCTTTGGGTAGTGGACGGTTTTTCTTGATCTTATAAAAAGAGAAGAATGAGAGAATGTGAATTAAATTCACATTCTCTGTTTATTCTCTGTTCTTTTGTCTTCTTCATCTTCTTAACTTCCTCTGACACCATTATTGCTGCTGCCGTTGCTGCTGCTGCTGCTACTGCTGTCGCTGCCGCCTTCATTGCCACCTTCGTTGCTGCTGCTGCTGCTTTACTCTTTGAGGTTCAGGTATGATTTTTTTTTTATTTTTTTTTTATTTTTTTACTTCGTTTACTCGCCATGCCTACCCTGTTGAGTTTTTGATTTTCTGGTGATGCGTCGATGACTAATTTGATCTTATGTATTCCTGGGATTTGAGACTGTTGATGGTGGTTTTTAAACAAGGGGTAAAATCGTAAAACCCCATGAACTAGTGTTACCCGCAACACATTAACTAAGAGCATTTAACTCAGGTGTAAATAATTAATAGGGGTATTTTTTCAAAATACCAGATTAGGGTTTTCAACACAAAACCCTAATTCCAAAATCAAGCCGCACCCTGCGCACCATGGCAGCAATGCCAAACCAAGCCGCATACTGCGCACCATGGCAACAATGCCAAACCAAGCCGCACCCTACGCACCATGGCAACAATGCCAAACCAAGCCGCATCTTTGCGCACCATGGCAACAATGCCAAACCAAGCCGCATCTTTGCGCGCCATGGAAACAATGCCCAAACCAAGCCATATCTTTGCGCCACATGGCAACAATGCCAAACCAAGCCGCACCCTGCGCACCATGGCAACAATGCCAAACCAAGCCGCATACTGCGCACCGCGGCAACAATGCCAAATTTCCAAGCCGCTATGCCTTTGGCCCACGCCAAATATAGCGCCCAAGGTTTGCAAGACTTGCAACTAGGTCAACATGGCTGCACGTGCATTGGCACATGCCAACACGTGTCGCAAGCCATATTTCCAAGACGCTATGCCTTTGGCCCACGCCAAATATAGCGCCCTAGGCTTGCAAGACTTGCAACTAGGTCAACATGGCTGCAGTGCCATTGGCACATGCCAACACATGTCGCAAGCCATATTTCCAAGCCGCTATGCCTTTGTCCCATGCCAAATATAGCGCCCTAGGCTTGCAAGACTTGCAACTAGGTCAACATGGCTGCACGTGCCATTGGCACATGCCAACACGTGTCGCAAGCCATATTTCCAAGCCGCTATGCCTTTGGCCCACGCCAAATATAGCGCCCAAGGCTTGCAACTAGGTCAACATGGCCGTACGTTCCATTGGCACATGCCAACACGTGCCGCAAGCCATATTTCAAAGCCGCTATGCCTTTGGCCCACGCCAAATATAGCGCCCTAGGTTTGCAAGACTTGCAACTAGGTCAACATGGCCGCACGTGCCATTGGCACATGCCAACACATGTCGCAAGCCATATTTCCAAGCCGCTATGCCTTTGGCCCACGCCAAATATAGCGCCCTAGGTTTGCAAGACTTGCAACTAGGTCAACATGGCCGCACGTGCCATTGGCACATGCCAACACGTGTCGCAAGCCATAATTCCAAGCCGCTATGCCTTTGGCCCACGCCAAATATAGCGCCCTAGGCTTGCAAGACTTGCAACTAGGTCAACATGGCTGCACGTGCCATTGGCACATGACAACACGTGTCGCAAGCCATATTTCCAAGCCGCTATGCCTTTGTCCCACGCCAAATATAGCGCCCTAGGCTTGCAAGACTTGCAACTAGGTCAACATGGCCGCACGTGCCATTGGCACATGCCAACACGTATCGCAAGCCATGTTTCCAAGCCGCTATGCCATTGGCCCACGCCAAATATAGCTCCCTAGGCTCGCAAGACTTGCAACTAGGTCAACATTTCCGCACATGTCATTGGCACATGCCAAACACACACGCTAGTAGCCTAACTTGCAAACCGTGCAACCTACCACCAAGGCATTCCGCACATGCCATTGTCACATGCCAAACACACACGCTGGTAGCCTAACTTGCAAATCGTGCAACCTACCACCAAGGCATTCCGCACATGCCATTGGCACATGCCAAACACACACGCCGGTAGCCTAACTTGCAAACCATGCAACCTACCACCAAGGCATTCCGCACATGCCATTGGCACATGCCAAACACACACGTCGGTAGCCTAACTTGCAAATCGTGCAACCTACCACCAAGGCATTCCGCACATGCCATTGGCACATGCCAAACACACACGCGGTATCCTAACTTGCAAACCGTGCAACCTACCACCAAGGCATTCGCGCATGCCATTGGCACATGCCAAACACACACGTTTGGTAGCCTAACTTGCAAACCGTGCAACCTACCACCAAGGCATTCCGCACATGCCATTGGCACATGCCAAACACACACGCTGGTAGCCTAACTTGCAAATCGTGCAACCTACCACCAAGGCATTCCGCACATGCCATTGGCACATGCCAAACACACGCTGGTAGCCTAACTTGCAAACTTTGCAACCTACCACCAAGGCATTCGCACATGCTATTGGCACATGCCAAACACACACGCTGTAACCTAACTTGCAAATCGTGCAACCTACCACCAAGGTATTCCGCACATGCCATTGGCACATGCCAAACACACACGCTGGTAGCCTAACTTGCAAACCGTGCAACCTACCACCAAGGCATTCCGCACATGCCATTGGCACATGCCACACGCGCCACTAGCAGCCCACTTGCACTCAGATGCAACCAACACTCGAGACATCGACACAACCGGGGATGCTTCTTTAGGGTTTTGGTTTGGCGGTCACAGCATGCAGCGTACACTACGCTCACATTAAGAAAGCGTGAAAAGGAATAAAGCGGTCAAATAAAAGAGGAAATAATGGTGAAAAACGTTTTCACCCATTAAACCATGCGGTTACCACCTCCTCCCATTATTTCACCCTTTACTCTCTTCCTTCATGAGGCCGAAGTGCGTTTCAATCTCGACTTGTATAAATAGGTCTTACCTATTTCCACTGGATAAACAAGTCTCGGTCGGAGAAAATACTACACTCTCGGAAAAGGCAACTTTGCAAGCTCTCCCAAAAAGATTTCATCTCTTGCAAGCTTCCTAAGCTTTCACTTTTTTCGATACAAGTCGAGATACTACTCTCCTCAAACACCTTTCTTTGCTTCCCTCCCCAAATCAACCCTTCTCCTCCACTTTGTGACCGAAGCAAGTATGGAACAGCCCATTTCTTGGTTTAGGCCGGACTTGTGCAGATTGATCTCTCGAATCTA
The DNA here is from genome assembly GCA_023531295.1 of Papaver armeniacum. Lineage (NCBI taxonomy): Eukaryota > Viridiplantae > Streptophyta > Magnoliopsida > Ranunculales > Papaveraceae > Papaver > Papaver armeniacum. The sequence goes on along the minus strand of JAJJWW010001993.1, from coordinate 8,255 downwards.
TAAAGTGCTCACGTGCGAATATTTGTTTAGGGTTTGAACACATTTCTCACTCACCTATCGAATTTACCGAAATCGCGAAAACGATTTTTACCCATAAACAATTGGCGACCACGGCGGGAGGATTGATCTATCGGCTACAATGTCGGGCCGGTCGATCTCGTTCTTCGACCCAGATGTCAAGATGGTAGGGGAAGACGACTCAATCCGACGCAACTACCAGGCAACCCAGTTACTAGTTGTAAAAACTACACGAGAAAACTAGGGACTTTCCGAAGATGCTACCACTCGATCCGACTCAACTACCCACGACCGGGTTGCAGGTTGTAAAAACTACATGAGGAACCGGGGACTCGCTTGAAGATGCTTACCAGCGATTGGGGACTTGCTGACAATGCTACCAGCAAAGCCGCCTTTTACATGGAGAGGGGCGTGTTCACAAAACCTATGAAGTGAGTAAATTTAGACTGCGCAAGATATACGATCTGTTTTTAGGTTCTTAGTAAAACCATTATACTACTGAGTATTGTGCCTATTGCTAGCGCACACTTTCATAAAAGCAATATTCCTTTCCCAAAACATAATCAGAGTCATATTATCAAAACCATTCATCCCAGAAATAATCCAATATCCTCAAAAGCTAACATTTATCTATCAACCCAAGAAATCCGAAGACAAAACCATAAACCGGTAGCTTTGTTTGCCTTTCAAAGAAAAAAAAAAATTCACCTACCCGTACATACCTACCTTGCACAATAATAATTACATGTCACTATTAGCGGGCGTTACTACAGTGACATTTGAAGAATTATTTATGATGAAGTATTTACAAGTTTATGAAAGGCATACCTATGGCTACGGTTTACACCAGCACAAGAAAACAATAAAACAAATTGAAAGAGAAATGCTGGAGTACATAGCTGGGATATGCTTGCCCACTTTGTCACTACCGCGCTACCGCTAACACCATGACGTGATAACAAAGATACGAGGTAAAAAGGGGAGCCAACCCATTTCATAAGCATAACACTTTTTGAATTTGAATAAGGAAAGGATTTCTGTTTGAGCTACGGGAAGAGAAATCAAGGCCGCAGAACAAGTCAAGCCACACCAAGTCGCGCCCATTCCAAGACGATCCGGCGCCTGCAGACGCGTTTTCCGATGCGCTTACCAGCGCTTTCAGACGCGCATGCCGCGCTTGCCGAAGCGCTTTCCGAAGCGCTTGCCGACGCGCTTGCGACGCGCTTGCCCGGGACACATGCCGCACGCGCATGCGGTATGATACCACACTCTGTGCTACACAGTTCGCATCCTTCCCAGCGCTAACATCTTGCGCCCTTCCCGCCTTCATCCTAGCCCTTGAAACAACTCCATGGCTCCATCATTTCAGGTGATCAAAACCGTGTCATCTCGCACGATACACTTACGATCACGAACTGTAGCCACTTCCGCTACCCCAACGGTTCTTCAAGCATGGCAGCTCAACCGTCACCGAGAGACGCTACTTCACCATCGGGGCAAGATACTTGGAAGATCCCAAGGCCGACCTCCTTGTAGCGCCTTGATTTGATGAAAGGACAAAAGATACTTGAGGACGCGCGTTTATAGATGAAGAGGCTCGCGTTGCTCTTGAGCGACTAGTAGAAGGGGGATAAGCAATCCAATTTCGTCACACGTGAAGATCGGCAAAGACTTCTCCAAAATTGAAAGCAAGGAAATCAACAACTCTCCCGAGTTCACGAAGACCCTTCCCTCGTCGGGACCCACACAATGGGAACTTCGCCCACAAAGTCGCATCGATCTATGATGAAACAGGTTGTGTGAGATTCTATGTTTTTCCAAGGCGTAAGCGTCAAGACATATTTGCCCCCCGCCCGCACTACATCGCAAAGGCGTTTCCATCGGAAGCCGTTCCCAAACCCCAACCTCTCATAGGAAGCACGATCGATAGATGGAACTGGGGACTCCTAACCTGTTACGTTGAGGGATGTCGAGTTTGACGTAACGTGAAACTATCTCCGGCTTCAAAATGGTAACCGTCATAGGCTCGAGAGTTGCAAGACGTTATTTCAATGTTCTCTCCGTAAGTAGCTCCGCATCAACATTCTCTCGTGGTAGCTACACATCAACGTTCTCCAAAATAGCGGCTTCGCATCAACGTTCGTTTAAGCAACGCCACTCCTTCCCCGCAAAGGGTCATGCGCCACACTCCCCAGCCAGAGCTTCACCGCAGTAGCAATTACTACGAGGATGGAAACAAGTAAACCATACTTGAGGACGGAAGATATACATGGGATCCCTTCACTGTCAAGGCTCCGAAGACACAGTCCACCAAAAAGCCGTACCCACAACAAGGTCCTCTACTCTTCAGGGTGCACGCAAGAATATCATCACCTCTCTCGTCTGAAGACGCGTTCAACACTTTACGAGGCCGCGGAGGATCCCGAGCCTGCACTATCGAATATGTCATCATGTAATTTCGAGCATCCCAAAGGTCACATCCGAAGAGTACGATAGGCTTATATCAAATCACATTGGAGGGGGATTCAGGAGATGTAATGAAAGTAGGTTACGCATGGGGACTACCGGCGTGAGATGCTTTCACTCCCCCTCAACCAGGTTATTACGATTTCAACATCATCACTATCGAGGTTTTACGAGCCGCTGGAATTTCTCGACATGAAGCCGTACATGTGCACCGAAACTCAAAAGCACACCCAGAAGGTTACATTCACGTATTCATCCATGCCACCATATCAAATCGAAGTATGACCGGGGACTTCTCCGCATCCCATTCCGATACGATAGTCCAAGATTAGAAGATGGTTTGAAGGATTAACTTGGAACAAAGTCCTAGGAAGACTTGATAGCAAACGCATCGGCAATGGAACATCTCCTATTTTATCCCTGGGCGCGGGTTTTCCACCATGCAAGCATTCACAACAACTTGAGCATGTCCATGCCGAAGTCCGTGGAATAACATCATTAGTAAACCTCTACTGTCGTTTACAACGACTTGGATACTATTGGCCGGAGATGGAAGCCCAATCTCGATTACTCCAGAAGGCGTGTCCTAATTGCCAGGCACCCCATGTCGAGGACGAGAGGTCCTCAACATCAATCACACCAAAGAAGAATACCGGCTCTGCCGACTTTCACAATATTGAGGCGATGCCGCATGTCGAGTGATATTAAACTCGAGGATTCACAGTGGACACCATGTTCTCCCACCTTTGAATGGTGACTCTGCGGCCAACACGAATGGAAATATTCTCCATCTCAGCAATCGTTGGCAAAAGACAGTTCACTACGGAAACCAAGGCGGACGAAAAACACTTCACTATGCTTCTGGTAGCGATATGGCCGTATGTCTTCCATATCCTCGTATAAAGGACCACGAATTCTTTCCGCACCAGGAAACCGCCAACATTCCGGTAATTGGAGGAAAGACACCTCATACGAGTCCCAAACGATAAACCTGCATAGGATGACAAGAGAGCCATAAATCAACGTTCTCCAAGTCTCTGCAGCGAGCCAACAAGGTTGAATTTGAAGGGAGGAACGACTAGGTCATCCTCGTCGATAACAATAACGCATGCTCCAAACGGGATATCTCGCACAAAAGGGAAATTTTCCATTCATCAAAAGCGATAAAGCGTACGTCGATCTGCCAAAGAAGAAGAAAACATCGGTATGATTTTTCTTAACCCAAAACCTTTGTTGGGATGCTCATGCAAGAGTCGGACCTCGCGCCTTCATCTGGAGAAACCTGATTTGGTTAGAAGATGATTCGAATCTGCGTGACATGACAAAGAGAGAAATTCAACAAGAAGAACCTTATCTCAAACAAGGAGATGATGCGGTTGCGTTGGGTATGAATACGGAACCTTAAAAGGAAAGGAAGCAATGAGGGACATAACGCTTCCATTTTTTTTTTTTGGCATGGACGATGCCTAATTGAAGCGTGTGAAGGAAAGGCAAAATAAGTAAAACTTTGCTATCTGTGGAAACACCTACTCCCTCCTTGTTCGCACCGATCCCATCAAGTCATGCCAGCAAGCACGCACAACTTCCCTACCTTGCGCCGGTCCCACCAGACTAGCACGCTTCGATTTTCCAACTCACGCCAACTTCCCAATGACCGCCCAAGTCACGCCCGCAAGCACGCACATCTTCCACACTTCGCCGGGTCCCACCAGTTAGCACACTTAGTTTCCCAACTCACACCAATTTTTCCAACGTCGCCCAAGTTTGCACCTAGCCCACCAATTGTGCCCGCCCTCCCGATTTGTGCAAAAACTACCGGAGGCAAGGATTCCAAATCATATTTATAAAAAGGTCGACAAGCCTCCTCAATTCTCTTTATGGTTTGTTGTTGATAGTTTGTCACCATCTTATGCTTACCTGTGACAAAGCCCCTGTTCAAATTTAGCGGGGACTTAATGTTGATGGTGGTTTTTAAACAAAGGGTAAAATGGTAAAACCCCATGACCTAGTATTACCCAAGCAACACATTAACTAAGAGCATTTAACTCAGTGTAAATAATTAATAGGGGTATTTTTTCAAAATACCGTGAGTTAGGGTTTCAACACGTAACCCTAATTCCAAAATCAAGCCGCACCCGGCGCACCATGGCGTAACAATGCCAAACCAAGCCGCATCTGCGCACCATGGCAACAATGCCAAACCAAGCCGCATCTGCGCACCATGGCAATAATGCCAAACCAAGCCGCATCTTTTGCGCCCATGGCAACAATGCCAAACCAAGCCGCATACCGCGCACCATGGCAACAATGTCAAACCAAGCCGCACCTCGCGCACCATGGAAACAATGCCAAACCAAGCCGCATATCTGCGCACCATGGCAACAAATGCAAACCAAACCGCACCTTGCGCACCATGGCAACAATGCCAAACCAAGCCGCATACGGCGCACCGCGACAACAATGCCAAATTTCCAAAAGCCGCTATGTCTTTGGCCCACGCCAAATATAGCGCCCTAGGTTTGAAAGACTTTGCAACTAGGTCAACATGGCTGCACGTGCCATTGGCACATGCCAACACGTGTCGCAAGCCATATTTCCAAGCCGCTATGCCTTTGGCCCACGCTAAATATAGCGCCTAAGGCTTGCAACTAGGTCAACATGGCCAGTCGTGCCATTGGCACATGCCAACACGTCACTGTAAACCATATTTCCAAGCCGCTATGCCTTTGGCCCCACGCCAAATATAGCGCCCTAGGTTTAAGACTTGCAACTAGGTCAACATGGCCGCACGTGCATTGGCACATGCCAACACGTGTCGTAAGCCATATTTCCAAGCCGCTATGCCTTTGGCCCACGCCAAATATAGCTGAGGTTTGTAAGACTTGAAACTAGGTCAACATGGCCGCACGTGCCATTGGCACATGCCAACACGTGTCGCAAGCCATAGTTCCAACCCGCTATGCCTTTGGCCCACGCTAAATATAATAACCCTAGCTTTCGCAAGACTTGCAACTAGGTCTACATGGCTGCACGTGCCATTGGCACATGCCAAAACGTGTCGCAAGCCATATTTCCAAGCCGCTATGCCTTTGGCCCACGCTAAATATAGCGCCCTAGGTTTGCAAGACTTGAAACTAGGGTCAACATGGCCGCACGTGCCATTGGCACATGCCAACACGTAAGCCATAGTTCCAAGCCGCTATGCCTTTGGCCCACGCCAAATATAGTGCCCTAGGCTTGCAAGACTTGCAACTAGGTCAACATGGCCGCACGTGCCATTGGCACATGCCAGTCACGTATCGCAAGCCATGTTTCCAAGCCGCTATGCCATTAGCCCACGCCAAATATAGCGCCCTAGGCTCGCAAGACTTGCAACTAGGTCAACATTTCCGCACATGCCAAACACACACGTGGTAGCCTAACTTGTAAACCGTGCAACCTACCACCAAGGCATTCCGCACATGCCATTTGTCACATGCAAAACACACACGCGGGTAGCCTAACTTGCAAACCGTGCAACCTACCACCAAGGCATTCCGCACATGCCATTGGCACATGCCAAACACACACGCTGGTAGCCTAACTTGCAAACCCGTGCAACCTACCACCAGGCATTCGCACATGCCATTGGCACATGCCAAACACACACGCTTGGTAGCCTAACTTGCAAACCGTGCAACCTACCACCAAGGCATTCCGCACATGCCATTGGCACATGCCAAACACACACGCCGGTAACCTAACTTGCAAACCGTGCAACCTACCACCAAGGCATTCCGCATGCCATTGGCACATGCCAAACACACACACCGGTAACCTAACTTGCAAACCGTGCAACCTACCACCAAGGTATTCCGACATGCCATTGGCACATGCCAAACACACACGCCGTTAGCCTAACTTGCAAACCGTGCAACCTACCACCAAGGCATTCCCGCACATGCCATTGGCACATGCCACACGCGCCACTAACAAATGCCACTTGCACTCAAGATGCAACCAACACTCGAGACATCGACACAAACTAGGGATGCTTCTTTGGGTTTTGGTTTGGCGTCACAAAGATGAGGCGTACACTACGCTCACATTAAGAAAGCGTGAAAAGGAATAAAGCGGTCAAATAAAGAGGAAATAATGGTGAAAACGTTTTCACCCATTAAACCATGCGGTTACCACCTCCTCCCATTATTTCACCCTTTACTCTCTTCCTTCATGAGGCCGTGGCGTTTCAATCTCGACTTGTATAAATAGGTCTTACCTATTTCCACCGATTAAACAAGTCTCGGTCAGAGAAAAATACTACACTCTCAGAAAGGCAACTTTGCAAGCTCTCCCAAAAATCTTTCATCTCTTGCAAGCTTCCTAATCTTTCACTTTCTGATACAAGTCGAGATACTACTCTCCTCAAACACCTTTCTTTGCTTCCCTCCCCAAATCAACCCTTCTCATCCACTTTGTGACCGAAGAAATGCAGGAACGCCATTTATTGGTTTAGGCCGGACTTGTACTGATTGATCTCTCGAATCTATAAAGTGCTCACGTGCAGCACATTTGTTTAGGGTTTGAACCGTTTCTCACTCACCTACCGAATTTACCGAAATCGCGGCGAAACGATTTTTACCCATAAACGAGAGTTAGCGCCACCGAGCCGTGTGTTTCATCGGCCATGCTTTGATTTTATTTTTCTTCTTTGAATTTGAATAATAGTTTGAGAGTTTAAGTAGTTGTAGATGAAATCTAGGGTTTTCTACGTTCTGTCATTGCTCTTGAGATTTTCTTGCTTTTCGATCTTCCTTGCCTCGATTTGCACTTTTATTTGTGTTTGTGCCCGTGAGATATGTCGATCGTCGCGGGTTCCTTACCAAACTCCTCCGTCAAGTCCTCACATATCTCCTCGGAGTGATACCAATATTAGGGGTGGAGCTTCGCCTTCACTTACCCGTGGATAATCCTCGGGATGGACGAACATCCTCGTCCCCGGTCGGAGGCCTTCGCAAAAGGGGTGATCAAGTAGATATGTCAGAGGTGGTCTCTAAAAAGACTCCGCGCCTTTGAACCTTTGGATGTGCAGCCTCTCTCACCCAAGCCTCCAAGACTAATCCACCCGCACCAAGTAAGTCAACTAAGACTCGGAAGATAAAGGCTGCGAGATAGAATCTTCGGAGATGTAGTTCCTCCTAAGAAGAAGGCAGCGGGGTTCTCGGAAGATACTACGAGAGATGCTTTGAGGATGACTCTGCTGTTGGCATTTTCGTCCTTTACCTTTAGGTAATAAAAGTTTACTTTAAGGACACATTGATCTTCGAGGCCTTCAAATCAAGCACCAGTCTTGGCCCACTTCCAAGTGCGTTTTTATGCCCCCGATAAAGATATAACTTATGAGATGGTTACCAATTACCAATATGATGCCTTTCATTTCTTTGACGACCTGTAGTGCTTTTGAGGTCGGGTTTGATGTTGCCTTTGTATAAAGCCTATGATGATTTCTACTACGGTCTTGTCTATCCGCGATACCGCCAAGAAAAGTCATAATCGTGGGGTGTAACAGTTGGACAGAAACTATCTTAGCCATCTCCGAGAATGCTATCTTCGTAGCAAGGGGCAAAGCGATGATGACCCGTTATGCCCTCTAAATTAGAAAAGGAGAAAGGGTGGTATACTCCCCGCAAATTTCAACAAATCCTTTGAGATTATGTTAACATGAATACTCGTAAGTCGTGTATTACGTAGGGTCCTCCCCAAGTTGGTGCTAATTTTCCCCACTTCTTTTC
>JAJJWW010001992.1:0-14743 GCA_023531295.1 Papaver armeniacum | reverse complement strand
TGTTGTTATTTTTCCTTTGCGTGATTGGGGTATGCAATGAGACAAAAATAGGTCATTTTGAAGTTAAGTCAAGCCACCCTTAACCTTTGTATTTTCAAAATGGCTCTTGTTTAATGCTTTAAAAAATTGATTAGGTTAATTAATTGAGTTTATTAAAATTTTGAAAATGAAAAGTAGGTTAAACCTTTAACTGGCCTTATGAGTTCTGATTTCGATCAAAAAAATTTGGTTTTCAAAAAATGTCAAAGGTCGGCAAGATATACATTTGAATAAGGTGCCTAAGTATATGGCCGGCATGGTCTTTGTTTGAATAAATGTCGATCAATTTGTACGGCAAGGTATTTAAATGAAGAACATGCCGACTTTTATTTTTTTTTGACACATAGGAGATGGCTATTGAAAATATTAGTCGGCAAGGTCTACAAAAAAAACCCCGCCGGCTGGAGTGCATTGAAGAGCTCAAGTTTTGAAACCGAAATCACAAAAACAATGGAAAAATTGTCCAAAAGTGCATTGAATGGAAGTCATGTCAAATGACCGAAGCTACCCAGAAGGCCAAAGATTGTACGAGATATTATTGAAGTCCTTATTTGAGTTTTTATTTTCTAAGTTTATATCTTATAAGAAATGAGATAGTAATATTAATTCGAAAATTTTAGAATTTAATAACTAGACTTCCAATTTAAATATTAGGTATCTATTACATTTATACTTATATTAAATCAATTAACTTACATTTAACAATGGCAAAATAACAACAAATTGCGATGGACTAAAATAACTACATTGGATTAAATCAATGCACATGAGTCTTCTATAGTTCATAACATTATTCAACAAATATGAAATGAGCCATCGTTTTCTTGAAAAAAAGAAGATAAGTAATATTTTTTTTTTCTCAATCATGTAAATTTATTACTAAAGGATAAACTCAAAGTCAAAAAACAGGAGCGTCTTGACAGGCCAAGACTATCATAATAGAAAATAAAAGAAAGCTAAAGAAATTTACAAAATTTGTCGTTACAGACTTATTACATTCTCAAGTGAACTTGAAGTAATGTGATTCTTCCTGCTCCATTATTCCCAAAAATTCAGGCCTACCTTCATATAAAATTATTATTCCTCTTCCAAAATTTGTTCCTTTTTTAGCTAACTGGTCAGCCGAAAAATTTACATCCCTGTATGGATGTCGGAAAGTGATGCTTCCTAAAAGATATTTTACTCTCTGCCACCTATTTCTGACTATCCAAGGAATTCTACCACTTGTAAATGCCAGTATAATAGCTTTAGAATCCAAATTTAAGCATACATCTGATAATTGTTTGCTCACTTCCCATTCACCTGCTGCTATCAGTGCCATCACCTCTGCAATGTAATTTGTTGTAACTGACCCTACACTTCCTGCTCCCAAACATTTTCCATCACTCTGTCCTTCTATAAATCCAATTCCCACAGCTCCTGGATTCCCCTTTGCAGCACCATCACAACATATCAAAGTTTGGTTGATCTGAGGAAGTTTGAAAAAGACTTCCTTCACAGTGGCACATTTGCTTTTAATTCCTTTTATACCAAAACTTACTATGATGTTAAGATCTTGCTAACAATTCCTCATTACTCCATTGACTCTGACTCCACATTCCTTTGTGAAATTTAAGATTTTATCTTTGAACTTTACAACATTGAGATTAATATTCTCATATATCTTCAAATCTCTTTCCATCCACAGTTCTATCATCACAGAAAATGAGCTTATATACCATATCTGCCTAATTGCAGAGCTATGATATTTAACACATGTTGTAACTTCATCAAATTTGGTAGGAGCATCAAGATTAAACATACCTCCTAGACAGTTCCAAATTTCTTTGCTGAAAGAACATTCCCACAAAATATGCCTCATATTGTCTTGTTCATTACCACATAAGTAGCATTCGGATACTATGTCAAAATATTTTTTCATAACATTCTCTTCAGTTGCACAAGCTCCTCTGAGTATCTTCCAAACATTACTGGATGTGTAAGGGTTAATATATGGATTCCATACATACTTAGTCCAGTTAACTTGCTGATATTACACTCTTATTTGTTGTACTGCACTTGAAACTGAGAATCTACCAGTTAGATCAGCTGCCCAAATTCTTTTATCACTTCCTGCCCCAATTACTGGTAGTTCATTCAGCTCAAAAAAATTCTTCATTTCATCTGGGACACTCCATTCACCATTTATTATCAAATCACATACCTTTAAGTTCTTGTGTTGTTGAATAAAAGGATCTGATTGGTGATGATCAACAATTGCATACTCTTTCACCCATTTATCCTCCCAAACTGATATGTCTTTTCCATTCCCCACCAGCCATCTACTCCCTTCTTTGAGTTCATTTATCACCCATTTCAAACCAGGCCATTTAATGATTTTTTGTAACTAGTAATCCATTCTCCATTTTTGTTTTATACTTTGCGTTCATGAATCTAGTCCATTCTTCATCCTCGGTTTCAATTTTCCAAAGCAACTTCAATAGTTAAGCCTTGTTCATCACCTCCAATCTCCTTATACCAAGTCCACCTTCAACAAATGGTGCATTCACTTCCTCTCATTTGATAGTAACAAGTTCTTCACTGATGGATCACCAGTCCATAGGAAGTTTCTAATTATCCTTTCACATTCTTTGATCACTGCTTTGGGCCATTTGTACACTGGCATATTATAAATTGGTATACTGCTGCGTACAAACTTTACTAAAGTTAATCTAGCTGTAAAAACAAGTATTTACCAATCCAACCAGCTAGTTGTTTTTGCAGCATTTCCACTATTCCCCAAACATGCAATGCTTTGACTCTTCCATGACTCAGCATTACTCCCAAGTACTTGTCTGGGAAATCAGAAATCTCCATTTGCAGACTTTCAGCTATTGCCTATTTTCTATCTTCAGTCACTCCACCAACAAAGCATTTACTCTTTGCTTTGTTTACAGTCTGTCCTGATGCATCTTGATATCTCATTAGCAAACTCATTAAATCAAAATTCTTTTTATGCCCATTGCAGAAAATGAATATATCATCAGCAAACATTAGATGACATGTATGACATCCATTTCTGTTAACCATTGTTTTTATTAGCACTTCTTGAATCATCTTTGTTATGTTTCTACTCAGAACCTCTTCAACTATCACAAATAAAATGGGAGAAAGTGGGTATCCCTGCTTGAGCCCTCTTCTGACATAAAACAAAACCAAATGGTCCACTATTTACCAAGACTGATATTCTTGCAGATTCAAATATTATTTTCAACCATTTAATTCCAATTTCAGAAAACCCAAAATACTTGAGTGTTGTAAATATGAATTCCCAACTCATTGAGTCAAATGCTTGAGTGATGTCCAACTTTAAACCTACATTACCTACTCTTCTTTTAGTATCTATCTCATTCATAAGTTCAGAAGCTAGTACAATTTTCTCCTGAATGTTCCTCCCTTTTATAAAAGCACCTTGTTGGCTAGATATCACCTTGTGAAGAACTTCATGTATTCTTGTTGTAATAATCCTTGTAATGATTTTAAAACAAAAATTAGACAATCCAATTTGTCTAAGTTGTTCTGTTATTTTTGCTCCAGGCACTTTAGGTAACAAGAAAATAAAACTAGAATTCATCCCATTTGGAATAAATCTGCATCTCCAACAAAACTGTATTGCATCAACCAAATCTTGACAGATTATGTTCCATGAATATCTGTACAAACTGTCTGGAAAACCATCTGGACCAGGAGAGCTGTTTGGATCCATTGAGAAAACTGGTTCTTTGACTTCTTGCGCTGAAGGTAGCTTATCCATCTGAGCATTCTCATCATCAGTCATTACCTTGGGAATGATGTCAAAAAAACTTTCATCAAGTGCAACTTCTTGATACTCAAATTTCTTCTTAAAATGATTGACCAATAACTCTGAAATACTTTCTTGATCTGTTACTATTGTTTGTACCCCTAATATTCTTCACAAATAAATGGGCTAACTTAGGCCTCCAAAACCCTTGCTAGTGGCTAAGGAGTGTTCATTGGGCCTAAGGTGCTCCCATAGTTTACAAAATGGCTAACTTTAGGCCTACAAAGCTCCCTACTACTAGCAAAAGGAGGATTCATTGGGACTAAGGTGCTTCCCTTATATGCCCAAGTATGGCTAACTAGGCTAACAAACACCCCATGTACAAGCCCATGGGCTAAAGTTTCACAACAAAGCTTTCCACTTCACCCTTGACACGTCATCGGAGGGTGCCACGTCACCGCTGCGTGACACGTCGGGTGCCACGTCGGCATAGACGATGACGGGGCGAGTGCGCGTCGGCATGTGAGATGACGTGGCGGGCGCCCCACGTCGGCATTTAGATGAAGTGGCGGGTGCCACGCTCGGCTTGCCGCGCTCCACGCCAGCCGGGTGTAACGCCAGCACCGCGTGCCACGACGGCGGATGAGATGGCGTGGCGGTGCCACGTCGCACGCGTGCCACGTCGGCGAAACGTGTCCCGTATCTTGCCACGTCGGTATATATGATGGCGTGGCAAGCGCCCAATGTGAGACAGAGTGCCACGTGGTGGCGTGGCGTCGGCATCAGCTGACCATAGCGCCGCGTCGGCGGTGAGACTGGCGTGGCATACGCCACGTCGGCAAATGGTTTCCACGTCGGCATAGATGATGACGTGGTGTCGGCCAGCAGGAAAGGCGGCGTGGCGGTTCCATGCGACCTTTGAAAGTGACGTGGCAGTGCCACGTGGCGGCCCAAATAGGCGGCGGTAATCGGCGCGTGATGGGTGTCGTCGATGTCATGGGTGTCGTCAGTGTCGCGTTTAAGTTTTGTATTTTTATTTATGTTTCGGTGGAACCGTTGCGGCATAATTAGTAGCCTCGGATGATTCCGCCCCATTACGCACTTCCACCTGAATCCTGGCCCCCATGTGAACTTTGCTTCAACATTCCGGCAACCATGCAAGGTCGATTACACTAGAGCCATGCGACCATCAAAAGCGACGATTATCACATGCGGCATACAAGACCCGATCAATGCCCATTATTCTTTGGGAGGCATGCGGGGAGCAGTTATGGCAATCAATACTGCCATAAAATCACTGAAAGAAAATAAGCTAAATTGGCACATATAAATGGAGAGTTTCACAACCAAAAAGGTAAGCAATCTTCGAGTCAAAAATCTCTGTAAAAAATCCAATACCGACTTTAGCATCGGAGGATTTTTGCGGGTACCCCCTTCCTCCATCATTCATTCGAAGATCCAGGTCCACGAATCAATTATCGGCAAAATCATCATTCATACAAAATTCTTTGTTTGGGGTAGGAGTATTTTTACCTTACAAACAGTGGCGCCGACCAAGGGTTTCGAAAAAGATTATCGAGTTTTACCAAATCGAGTTATGGCAATAGTTAGACGAGGGCACGAAGGTGCGGATTCTAACGACAATTCCCAAACCGCGTAGGAGGCAGGGTTTGAGAGGAATGAAATTGAGGTTCAATCTGCACTGCTATACCACCGCTGGAAATGACGGCGGGGGTCAAGATCATACTCACAATGCATCACCTGGATCGTGGGCGAGATCGAGATCGTTTCGTGACAGTGCTCAAATCTAAATCGGAGAAAGGAAAAACAACGTCGATCGATAACGAAGTTATTGACGTTGATGGGGAAAACCCCGGATGTTCGTGGAAACAAAGGGTATGTGTTCGACGGCCCATCTAGGAGGAATCGCAATCGACGGGATGCAGCGTGATGGCGCACCGCGACTCCCGCAAGAGAAGAAGAACAACTGCGAATCGGCTAGACGAGGTTAGGAGAGGAGAATGCTCTCTTGAGATTAGAACGTGAAAACCAACCTCGGCCTGGATGCGGTGTTTTGAATAATCGAGAGGGGTCTGTCGGTTTGGCAACGCCTTGGAAGTCGGATTGAACCACAAGTCGCAGACTCTAACGAGAGATGTGATCAATCTTGATCGACAGACGAGAATCTGGTCAGAGAATTAAAGAAAGCGACCCGGGCGAGCGGGGGGGGAAATGGACAAGCGCAACTCCAACGAGCGCGGCCCGGACTACGTCTCATTCAAAACGACTCGGGAATGACGAGAATGAAGATCGAGACCAACACGACGGGGTGACTTTTCAGACGATTACTATGCTCGTTCGGAGCAAGGCGGGCATGGCGCGGCCCACTCTGCAAGAAAAAAAAAATGAGATCGGATAATCATATTCCGGAGGCAGGGATTATGAGCAAGAAGGCGGTTCCTCGGATGGCGACCTGGAAACGCGATATGAAGCTCGTCTTGCCAAGATGATCGAAAGTAATGATGAAAAAAACAATCCAGAAGAAAAGATGGAAAGGCTACATCGAAGGGAGCTCCTTTCAAGCGAATATCGAAGAATTCAGGCGCCAATGAATTTTTAGTTCCAAAATTAGGAATTCGATGAAAAGCGATGATCCAGGATCGGCACGTTTTACACTATGAGACGCCATGTCCTTGTGGCGGTACAGCGGCGATTGATGTGTAAAATGTTTCGCAATCCTTGACGGAGGAGCTATAACGTGGTTCAACCAGCTTCCGGCCACGGTCGATCGGGACTTACCATAAGGCGATCGATGATTTTTGCTCGTAACTATAAGTACAACAAAGCGTTCTTTGGAAAGGATGCCATTCTTGTTCCTTTTAGGAATCGGAAGGAGGAAAGCATCGAGACAAGTTCACTAGGCGTTTCAAGCAAGAGTTAGCGGATATGGATGGAGCCAATGACCAAGTTGTCATTGCGGCATACAAACAAGCTTACCAACATGATCAGAGAGGTGTGTACGGTTCTTTGGTCAAAGACCACCAAAAACTTTGGAAGAACTATATGATCGAGTAGAAGAAAATGCGCTTAGTGGAGGACGATTCTAAAGCTCGAGAAGAAGTTCACAAATCATCCAATCATCAAAATGATGGTAAGAGAAAAAATCCAAGAGCCGTTCGAGCGGACAACATAATGATCAGCGGGGATGTTGGACGAGAAAAATCAAAGTGAGCGCATGAGGCGGGTATCGAAATTTCCACGATATGAAGCTTACCCGGCGAGCATAAGTATCCACGGAGCTGTCCATCGAAAAAAAATACACAAAGATTTGAGCCCCCCACGTCCTTTGGCGTGAAACACGAGATAAGGTGATAGGAGCAAATCTTGCAAGTTCCATAAAGACCATGGTCACAAAGCAAAGCTGCCGCTCTTTACGGATCGAGATTCGATGAATGATCGGCGACTGGGGAAAAGCACACAATACGTGAAAAAGGACTTTGGAAAAGGTCCGGACGAGTTTGGCACAACCAACGTGATTAACGCACATGTGATTAACGTCGGCCATGCCCGGGATCCATTCAATGACCGGGCGGGCATCGGAAGGCGAAACCGGGAGAGGCTCGGGCGGTTGAAAGAATGGTACTTGACAAATCACATCGATTTTGTCGGTAATGGAAACGAAACTTCGGGAACTTGGATGCACAAGATCGAGTTCTCGTGCGAGACATGATAGGTGTATATGCTCCCACAATCTTTATCGTTATAACTGCTTGGATTGGCATGTTTCGTGGCCTGCAGGATTCTAGTTGATACGGAAGTTCGGTGAGCGTCTTGTTTTTCAGGGGAGCTTACTCCTCTATGAATCTTCCACACGACTTGATCGAGGAGGATGAAAATCCAATTATCGGTTTCGAGGCGGAGAAGTTACAAAGGCGATTGGAAAAGTGAAGATACCTATCACGAGTGGGCGACAAGTCCGTCTTGGGCACTTTCTTGTTGGGATTAGAGCACCCTATAATGCGATTGTAGGACGAGATTGGCTGCATGAGATCGGTGCGATCACATCATCTAATCATCAATGCAGAAGTTTATTACCCCGAGAGGGAGTTGTGAAAGTTAGAGCGACCAGATGGCGCCCATAAGTGTCATGAGAGTGCAATGGATGAGTACAAAAGTCGGAAGTCGGTGGCAGGATCATGCGAGTCGGCGAAATAGCAATTACTGAGAACCCTCTCCCTCCCGGAATCATATAGGGGAGAGGACGCGGTGAACCCCAATTGAGCCGATCGAGGTCAGTTGGAGATGAGGAGCACAAAACAACGTTCGTAGGGGCAGATCTTCTGAACACGAACGTGATGGTTTGATTACATTGCTAAGGAGCAAACGCCGGCGTTTTCGCATGGAGTTTTCTTTGAGATGCCGAGGATAGATCCGAATGTAGCACGCGCCCACGGACTAAATATCGATGAAAATTTCCATCTGTTCGACGAGAAAATCGAGAAATATGGCGCAAAGCAAAAAGATGGAGTTCTTGAAGAGGTCAGAAAAAGGCTGTTGGAAGCGGGATTTATTCGACCAGGTACAATATCCAAGTTGGTTGTCAAATGTCGTACATGTTAGAAGAAGAATGGTAAAATTCGTGTACGTATCGATTTCTGGATTTGAATAAAGCATGTCCAAGTGATCCGTGCCCATTTGCCCACGGATAAGAGATTTGGTGGATGCAACCGCGGAGATATGGGAGGCTTGTCATTCATGGAAGGGTTTTGCTACAACCAAATACCTTTGTTCGAGGACGATCAAGAGCATCTTGCGTTCGTAGGCGACATGGAGTCTTTTGTTATACTTTGTAATGCTTGGTTCGGGCTAAAGAACGCAGGGCAACCTACCAGACACTTGGTAGACCATATGTTCAAGGATCGATTGGGAAGTCGATGGAAGTTTACATTGATGATATGGTAGTGAAATCTCAGCAAAAAGAATCGCATTTTCTTGATGCAAAAGGCGTTCGATATCTTAAGGCAATATCGTATGAAGCTCAATCCGACAAAATGTTCATTTGGGGCTATCATCGGGAAAGTTCCTTGGATACTTGATGACACACGGAGGAATCGAGCGAATCCGGAACAAATCGAGAGCCATCGAGAAATGCCATCCCCAAGAACGAAGAAGGAGGTCCGAAGCTAGCGGGACGATTAGCGACTTTAAACCGTTTCATCTCACGATCGTCGGATCGATTCAAGCCATTCTTTGATGTTTTGAAAAAAAAAGTGAATTTTGGTTGGACGGATGAGTGCGAAAGGGCTTTTGATGAGATCAAGCAGTATTTGTCAACTCCCCGGTTTGGTGAGTCCAAAAAGCTGGACAACCCGTCGGAGTATATCACATTTGCAACGGAGGAAACTTATTGTTAGTGCGATCTTTGTTTGTTACGGACCCACATGAGAAACTGTATACTTCGTCGGTAAATCCTTGACGGCGGAAACACGGTACAAGAAAATTGAGAAGATAGCACTTGCACTTTTCCATGCATCTCGTCGTCTCAAGCCTTATTTCGAAGGAAGCGGATCATAGTATACTCGGAATACCCGAAGAGAATCTAGAGGCGTCTTGATGATTCGGTCGACTAGCCATATGGTCAAATTTTCTGAGGCGTATGAGATCAAATACGAAACCAGAAGCTGAGAGAAAGGACATGCCTTGGATGCCTGCTGTGATTTTCACTGTGGGCGATATAGAAATGGTTCTTGTGAAGAAGTGGGTTGTTCAAACCCAGGCCCGATCCCGATCGGGCGGGCGAGTTTGCAATGGAGATCGATACACGAACCATTATGGACTGTATTTACGATGGGTCATCAAACGTTGGTGGTCTTTGGAGTTGGATCGTCATCCTTACTCCCGAAGGTTCGAGATCGAGAAAGCGACAGGGGGGTTTCAAGCATCAAATAATGAAGGTGAATATGAAGCTACAATAATCGGTTTAAAAGCTGTCAAGCAGTTAGATGCGAAGAACGTGAAGGCTGGTCACTGATTCCATGCTAGTGGTCAACCGATTTACGGGGACCTACAAAGCCAAGGAAGAGAGAAATGGCCTGTATTTGGATCATATGAGAAAGGCGGCAAATGAGTTCGACCAATTTTCTATTGGGCGAGAGGCCGCGATTGGAAAATGAGGCATGCGAGATGCTTTGGCATATCTCTCTTCCTTGATCGAAACTGATTCGCCCGTTTCGTTGTAGTAGATTTCAAAGAGTTACCTAGCATCTCCAGGCAGACCAATTTGTTACGGGTCTCGAACACGCTAGTGGGGGCGAGATGGTAGCTACATCGAGCACGGGGGGATACGAGAACATCGGCGGCAATATGGATGTTGGCAGTCCGGTGGCGATAATTGGGCGATCATGTTGAAAACATTACAGGTGGCGTCAACCATACATCCGTGCGACAGCGCGGCGAACTCCACGAAGATGGCGGATGCAAAGGTGAAAAGAATTCATGGAGATACTCAATGATCGAAGAAATTATACCTCAAACTGTTGCTTTGGAGCCATTTTTGCGATGCGTGTCGCATAGAGGAAGGACAAATAATACTAGCGAGAGGCCCATGAGGGGATTTGTGGCAGCCATTACGGAGGCGCGAGTCTCGCACACATGATACTCACCCGGGGTATTTACGGCCGTACATGCGAAAGAGCGCTAAAGAATATCTTGTGAAAATGTGTGCCATGCCAAGAACACGCTCCAATTCCGAAAAAGGCCCCAGCAATTACATCCGATTTTAGTCCTGGCCGTTCTCTATGTGGGGATTGGACATCGTCGGTCCGCTCCCAAAGCTCTGGAGCGTCGGTTCGTACTAGCCGCTCTGGGTTATTTCACCAAGTGGGTCGAAACGGTGGCAGTACGTCACCGAACATGATGTGAAAAGGTTCATATGGGAGAATATCGTGCTGCGGTTCGGAATCCCGAGACGCGATAATATCGAGACAATGGGAGCGATTCGATTCGGGAGTAATCAAAGACTTTGCAAGGGCACAATATCCGCCACAATTTCTCGTCTCCCTTACTATGCTCAAAGCAACGGGCGGCGAAGCAACCAGCAGGAGTTATTATGGACAACCTCAAGAAAACGGCTGGAGAGGCGAAGGGAAAATGGTGAAGAATTCCTGAGTCTTATGGTCTTATCGAACAACCCCCAAAAGATCCTTTGGATTTTCTCCATTCACGTTGGCGTATGGGACGAGGCGATCATACCACCAAGTACAACTCAAGACTACCAAAACTCGTCTTTGTCAAGTGCGGAAAAAACAGACATCTTGGCTTTGGATAAAGTTCTTTGGAAGAACAAAGAGAAACAGCCTTGCGGCGGTTGGTCCGATACTAGCGGGCAATCAAAAGGCTGGGATATGATCGCAAGGTCGGAAGAGAATGGTCGTTCAAACCGAGGGAATATGTCTTGAAGAAAACCCGGCGACCACAATGGAGGCAAGGCGCAGGAAGCTCGGAGCAAATTGGGAGGGCCCATACATAGTGGATAGACCGGCATCTCGTGGGTCCTACTACTTGAGGAATCTCGACGGAGCCGAGGATTGGAAACCATGGGCCGTGGAATTCGTTCCCTTGAAAAAGTTTTATCATTAGAGGTAGATTCAAATCTGTGTCTTTGCACTCTTTTCCTTTTTGATGATTTTGTCCCAGGTTTTTTTTTCCACTCAAAGGTTTTAACGAGGCATTTGTGATCAAAGCGATGGTATTTATCTTGTTATTTCAATTGAATATTCTAGTCCAACATTATTTTGGTATTCCATACTTTATCAATATTGTTCGTGTTAATTAACTCTGCGGGTGATCAAATCCGCGATCGGCCCTAAATGACAAAAGCAGTACGAGTTTAAGTCTCTTGTCGGCCAACGTCTCGACACCTCGTGGATAGGGTGAGTGCAGTCAGAGCATTTCTACCCTATCTCAAATTTATCCCCATCATATGGGGCGGCAACAAATGTGGCAAACATTTTCATCTGTCCAGGCACGTGAAAATGTACACATCCCAAACTCTGCGCGCATCTTGAATAACAGGATTGGCCCCCTGCGCAAATTCAAGATAGCAGAAAAACTCAACTTTTTCATTCCATGCGCGAGCAAAATGCGGCGAGGGGAGGTGCACCTGCGCAAGCATTGGCGGCATGACACAAAACACATCTTGGGGGCGAGTTATATGTCACCTCAACCATTTGGGGGCAAGATGTGTAACACTCCCGGCCAATCAACACATCCTTGGGGACGGGTTGCGTAACCTCCCGAACAACACGCTCGGGAGCGAGTTATGTAACACTCCGAAAACATACAAAATTGAGGGAATCAAACTTCTTAACCCACAACAAGTTATGGATTAAAAGGGGCGATGTTTGTACCCCTAATATTCTTCACAAATAAATGGGCTAACTTAGGCCTCCAAAACCCTTGCTAGTGGCTAAGGAGTGTTCATTGGGCCTAAGGTGCTCCCATAGTTTACCCAAAAATGGCTAACCTAGGCCTACAAAGCTCCTACTACTAACAAAGGAGGATTCATTGGGACTAAGGTGCTTCCATTATATACCCAAGTATGGCTAACTAGGCCTAACAAAACCCCATGTACAAGCCCATGGGCTAAAAAGTTTCATAACAAAGCTTTCCACTTCACCCTTGACACGTCATCGACAGGTGCCACGTCACCAGGTGACACGTCAACAACAAAGCCACAAGATAGACGATGGGACCGGGTGCCGCGTCGGCATGTGAGATGACGTGGCGACGCCACGTCGGCGAGCCGAGATGAAGTGGCAAAGCCCGTCGCACGTGTCGGCAGCGCAACGTCGCACGCGTGCCACGTCAGCGGATGAGATGACGTGGCGAGTACCACGTCGGCACCGCGTGCCACGTCGCATGAAGCGATCCCATATGTTGCCCGTCGGTATATATGATGACGTGTAACCCCGCGTAGCGTAAACGACAGGTGCCACGTCGGCGGATGAGGCGACGTGGCGTGTGATCTGACCATGGATGCCACGTCGGCATGCGAGATGACGTGGCATCACGCACGTCGGCATAGATGATGATGTGGCGTGGCGCGTGCCCACGTGGCGGGTTCCACGTCGACCTTTGCACGCCACGTCACCGGCGGCCCAGCGTGCGGCCCAAGCGAAGTGGCGGCAATCGGCGCGATTGTCGCCGATTAATCGTCAATTAATCGCGATTTAAGTTTTTGTATTTTTATTTATGTTTCGGTGGAACCCGTTGTAGCATAATTCGTAGCCTCGGATGATTCCGCCCCATGCAGCAGCACTAACGGATCCTGCGCCCCACTGTGAACTTTGCTTCTACAACATTCCAGCAACCATGCAAGGTCGGTTACACAAGAGCCATGCAGCCATCAAAACTGGCCAGTTATCACATGCGGCATGCAGGACCGGTCAATGCCAGTTATTGTTGGGAGGCATGCAGGGGCCAGTTATGGCAATCAATGTCTGCCATAAAATCACGAAAATAAAATCGAAATTGGCACATAAAATGGAGAGTTTCCAACCAAAAGGTAAGCAATCTTCCAGTCAAAAATCTCCCCGTAAAAAATCCAATCGGACTTTAGCATCGGGAGGATTTTTTTGCGGTATCCCCCTTCCTCCATCATTCGATCGAAGATCCAGTCCACGAATCAATTATCAGCAAAGTCATCATTCGTACAAAATTCTGTGTTTGGGGTAGGAGTATTTTTACCTTACAAACAACTATATTGCCATTAGCATCTTCAAGTTCAACAATATTATTATGTGCATTTATGACTTTCATAGAAGTATGAAAAAAACCAGTATTCGCACCTCCTTACTTCACCCATTTAATTCTTTCCTTTGACCTCAACAATTCATTATATTGTTGAGCAACTAACTCTTGTTTTCCCCTTGCAGTAACTAACTTATCAAGTAGTTCCACATTTTCTGGTTGGGCATCTGAAAGCATGGAAGCATTGAAAACTTCATGTTCAGTTTCTTTGACTTTAACTCTTAAATCACCAAACACCTCCCAATTCCACTTCTTAATAATTAATTTAAATCTTTTGAGTTTGCT
Source organism: Papaver armeniacum (assembly GCA_023531295.1). Taxonomy (NCBI): domain Eukaryota; kingdom Viridiplantae; phylum Streptophyta; class Magnoliopsida; order Ranunculales; family Papaveraceae; genus Papaver; species Papaver armeniacum. The sequence goes on along the minus strand of JAJJWW010001992.1, from coordinate 828 downwards.
CATAAATATGAATGCAGGATTTCCAGAACATTCTTCTTCCCATGATTGTTGTATAAGCTGCATAAATTCAGAGTGAGAAGTCCATACTTGCTGATATCTAAATGGTGTATTATTTGGTTTAGGAATTTCTGTTGTGCCCCCCATCAGTGCTCCATGGTCAGAGATTCCCCTAACTCCTACTTTATATCTCCAATCATTATATCTTTCCATCCATTTCACATTAAAAAAAGCCTTATCAAGATCACATAATATCTTCTTATTTCCCACCCTATTATTGCACCAAGAGTACTGAATTCCTGATTTTCGAGCTTGTAAGAGACCACAATAATCCAAGCATTTGTTAAAATCTAACATTGAAACTCTTAATGGACTTCTACCTCCTACTTTATCATTGCAATTCAAAACTGTATTAAAATCTCCAGTTATCAACCATGGACAATTCATTTCACTAATTTTCATTAATTCCTCCCAAAGTTTTCTGCTATCCACTGTTAGGCATGCATCATGAATACCAGTAACAAGAACATCCCCAACTATGACAGTTACAACTTGCTTGACACATGAAATTATTGTTGGAGATGATAAAGATGAATGCCATAATAATTAACCAGATATTTCCTTTCTCAGTATCACTAGAATTATGAATTAACATGTGACTCATTCCAGGTAACCTCAAATTCTTAACAAAATTACTTCTTTCTCTTACTTTGAAACAATTAACCAAATCAAAGAAGGACTAAATTGGTTCACTACTGGATCCGTTTATCTTTGGCCCTAATTCTTTTAAGGCCTCATATTCGAGAATAACACTCTCATTGGGAAGAGGTA
>JAJJWW010001991.1:0-22837 GCA_023531295.1 Papaver armeniacum | reverse complement strand
CGATCGATCATATCCGCAGTGCTAAGGCCGTGGGTATTCCATACCATGCTTAGGGTGATGGAATTGATCTGTGGTCATCCACCATGCTTCGTGGAGTTGATGATCGCATCGGGATTACATTCTCGCAATCTAAGGCCGCAGGTATTCCATACTCCGCTTGTGGTCATCCAATCACAAGCCAGGAGCTGATGATCATGACGATTACTAATGACCTGATACGCTTCAAGTCCGATGCTCAATCTAAGCAGATAACATGACCGTAGAGGGGTTTTTCAATCGGGCTAGTATAACAGGACTCTAGAGGGTCTGCTAAAAGATAATTGTTTTGACTTAAGAATCGCACTTCGCATTTTATTTCCTTATATGGTTTCATTATAAGAGTTTGAGGTTCGTTACTCTGCAAAGAAAGTAACACTACCGTCATGCCACAATCGATAATGATTCATTATAGTAGTTGAGGTCTGTTACTCGTATATAACACTCCATTGCCATGCCACATCGATAATGAGTACAAGAACATAAGCAATATATGAAATTCGCTGGGAACGGGACTGTCACTACAAGTTCCATTCTTGTGAATCAAGTGAGGGAGTATCAACACTTATAAAATGGCTTTATCTTTTACAAGATGTCGTGCTGCATGATTTTCTCTGGTTTTTACAAATATAACTCAAATCGAAAATCCACCATCGACATTAAGTCCCCCGCAGCACATAATGGTTACCTTTATTGTGTGGTAGGCATGAGATGGTGATTAAAGATAAAACTTATGAGGCAAAGTTAGATGTTACGGGAGGGACGGGTCATCCCTATCCTTGGGTATGTCACGTTCAAAGGCATATGGGGAGAGTGTTTCCCTAGTATGATGTCGGCCTTGTTCTTCGATCGACCTTGCTATGTCAGCCTTGATCGAGGGGGCTATTGCGCCCGGCACTCGATCGTGGGGTTGTGCCTAATCGATTGACCGTTGCACTGCTGGGTTAGGTAGGACTCACTGGCACCGCTTGATCGAATGTGGGCTTGTTGTGTCTACCTTGATTGAACGAGTCTCACCCACATGCGCGACGAGACTTGAAACAGATCTTACTTGAAACTTGTAAATCTGTCTTGAAATCAACACTGAGACTAAAATTTAATAGGACTAAAATTTGTACGGACTTGAATGGTGTTTGGACCCATTACATTGTGTGCTCACGATGTGAGTTGTGTCTTCATAGTGTGACTACATCTCCTTTGTATTTTCCTCTGATTCTAACTCACATCTTTTATTTCATTGTGGGAAGAAAAGAATCCTGATGAGATGTCTTACGAGATAATGCTGGTGCCAAGTCAGGAGGTGTTAAAGCTTCAAAAGATATGCCGAACATTGATGATGAGTTGTTCACGCGCCTTTTCAACTATAGGAAAATATACTGTTTCACAAGATAACTCTTCTCCCATCGACTTTAGGTTTTTCATGCTCATACTGGCCTTATGAAGGATGGATGAGACGATGTTGAGCAATGAGTACATCAAATATAACTTGACCGGGAGCGTAGATTATTGGTGCGAGATTGAGTGTTGAACGTCTCCGAGGATATTAAAGTGGTTTTGATGCGGACCGGTGAGTTGGGTCCTCGAGAGAGTGTTGAAGAAGGATTACGCGAACGTGGTCTCGGAGAGAAAGGCTACGAGCGCTCTTGAATAGACCATTGGATGGCTCTACTGGAGGGGAGCGTTGAAGTGGCTTCCTCTTGATTGACATTCTCATGAATCCATGATTCTGAGTGACCATCTTTCTCCTTGAAGAAGTCCTTGGTGACGGTGAAAAAGGAACCTCATGCTTCGAGCCTTCTCGATCCCCAAGCGTGGTTTCATGGTTTGTCCGTAGTGGTTTTGCCGAGCCTGGTATGGAATATCTCGAACGTTGTTGCATAATTGCGGGGAGTCGTACATGGCATCGAGTTGGGCCGCGGATACATGCAGATATTGTATCTCGGTGGTTTTCCCCTTGCCGCTTTCGGGAATCGCATGCACGCAATGAAGGTTGTATGTCGCCTGTTGGTGAGATATATGCCCTTGCGTCACGCTCGTACATCATATCGGGTTGTAGCCGCTCTCGTCCATCCATGGAGGAGAATATGCCGAGTCCATTGGTTTGCATCTACTAACACGCGATGTTTCGGTAGAGGAGAATCGCTTTGGAGCATTCCATTGAGGCGGACTCGTGTCGCCTCTCTCTGCTAATTACAATAATGGCGGCCATTATATTGTCTTCCTTCTAATCACGTCTTGTGAAAAGAAGTCGTCCCCTTTTTGGTGAGTATGGGTTGAAGCTTCACCGTATGTGCTGGGTTCTGTTTCCTTGGTCCGTCATTGTGGTGGGATTTACGCACAATCTTGCATGGGGCTAACCTTGGCCGTCTGAGAGTCTTGAGAGAAATCACATTGGAAGATGCTCTGTGTCGGCGAGGGCCTCCCCGAACTACGAACCCTGATGTGTGCGGTAACATACTAGGGCCTGTGCGTGATCTTTTACGCATCATGTCGTCTTACCTTAAATGTAACATTACTTCTACCAGTATTTTCGATCGATTAAGACCGGACGTGAAGGAGCTCCAGTGTACGTCGAGCTATTTTATTAATTACGGGAAACATCTCGCACGTTGATTCTTTGAGAGGCGCAAGAGTTCACACAAACTTTCCACTAGAGATGCCAGCTTCCTAATCCACTGGTCTGCGGTTGCAGAGAAACTGCTTGACTTCTTTACTGAGTTATGCCATATCCGTTTGAGTCTTAGCAAGAACTTCACCTTCTCCATCAAGTCTCAAATGGTAATGGATGGTGGTCCTCCTCTCGTCCCTCTCCGGCCTCGTCCGGCGCGAGAGTGAAGGTTGTTGCTCACGGTGACCTCTTTGGAGGCGTGCAGCGAGGAGTTGTCATTGCGACTGCTCGACTCACGAGTGACGGGAGGTGTTACACTTATTTGGAATATCTCTGCATTCTGGCGCACTGAAGTGGTAGAAGTGGCAGTGCATGGGTGTATTGACTGCGGTAGCTCGGGGAAATTATAGGACGGGCCCCCTTCGTATCTTGTGTTACTCGCCGGGAAGAAGAGGTTGAAAAGTGTTGCTTAGAGGCGACTGGCAAGCAGGTTGTACTTGAAGGATGAAAGTCTCTTGCCTTAAGTACGAGTTCTTTGCAAGGACTTCCTTGAAGATGATCGTATCTACCTGTTGTCCTTTAGATGTTCTTGTTTTTGAGTGATAGTGGGGATTCCTTTGACTAGGTTTTGAATTAATAGTAATTGAATTGGTTCATTTTGAGATAGTTTGGTGAATGATTTTTTTTGAAAGAGGTTATTTTAAATGAAATTTGCATCTTGGTCATGAATGATTACATATGTCACATGAAGTTACCAAGCGTTGTGAAAGGAAAGCATGAATGAAAAATGGACATGGTGTTTGATTCTTGTGTTCTTTCTCCACGTGGCCAGGATGCTAAGTCCCGGTAGAATTCTAAACTATCTTTCTTGTAAAATTGTTGAGTAGAACTTACTTGCTTTAAGCCTCATTTGTATCAAACCGAGTAGCCTCTCCAAGAAAATCCTCCGCACTAACTTCTCGAAGCTATCCCTCCGAGCCAAGCTTCTCCCGAACAATGCGCTTCAAAGCGCTGCACTCACCGGTGGGGTGATTGAAGGGACCGGTGGTAATGACAGAGACTCTGGGTCCATTACTCCTTGACCGGCAGGTGGGCGCCAGTATCGGGGGTAGCTTTATCTCTCCGCTTCGCACCCACGCCTCCGTAGCTCCGTAATCTTCTTCATTGGGAAGCTTGGAAATGTAAGTACCTTGTGTCCAGCTTTCCTCAAGCAATGGAGCATTGCGATGTCTCCCGTGGCTTTGATATGGAACAGAGATGAAGTTGGAAGACTTGCGAGCGCCATCATGTCTCGCGGATTGTCTTCCTCAAGTAGAGGGATGTAGAAGGTGCCGTAATGTCACTCGCTGAGTGACCGGATCAACGCTCCCATCCTCCGTATTCAAAGATTTCTTGATTGATTTCTCCTTCCTCAAGCGTTCCTTGATTGGTTGGAAAACCGACGATGATTGGGATAGTCTTCCGTGGTTTAATAAGAGAGTTTTGAAATATAAATCTTCTAGGGCTCCATAGGTCACAGGGCTCCCTTTCTTTATCCAGCAGACATTGTAGTAGTACTCCGGACAAGTCTTTTTCCTGGAGTTGCCTCGATCTTCATTGTCGAGTAGGCCATGTTATTCATCTTTCACGGAGTCACCTCGATTCGCCGCTCTCTTGATTCTCCACTTGTAAAGGTGTGACTCTGCTAATGATTCAACATTTCTTGTCTTTGCCCCGAGTAGATGCTTTCGACCCTTCTTCTGTAATTGTGCGTTATATCATTCAAAAGGCGAATGTCTCGCTCGCCTCCACTGTGATACTGGCTTGATTTGCCAAGACATCCTCCGGATTCCAAATATGCTTCCCATGATATCCGAAACACCCGTAGTTTCGGATACATTGCGAGATGGAAACTGGAAATTGAGGATTCAATTTTTATGCAACCGATATGATCAATCTCCACCGTGGTGGCAATTGTTGATGGGTGAAAACTACTCACTCTGCTGAATTTGGTAATTTGGGGTGTGGATGAGGAATGAATCTAAACTCTTCAACAAATGCACCAAGCGCGGTGAGTGCTTGTAGATTCGAGAGATCAACTGTAAAAGTCCGCCTAAACCCAAGAAATGGCGTTCCCGGACTTGTTTCGGTCACAGTGAAGGAGATGGGGTTGATCTTAGGGAGTGAAGCGAAGAAGGTGTTGAGATTGTGAAGGTGTTGGCTTGCTTGTGACTTGTAATTGAAGATGAGCAAGCTTACGGTTGATGCAAGCGGCTCCTCGTGTTTGAATACTAGTTTTGTATTAACACTTGGTTTTCATCTCCGCCGAACTTGTGTTGTTGTTTTCCTTGTTGTTGGAAAATATGGCGGAGAACCTATTTATACAAGCTATCGAGCCTCATTCACGTTTCTCGTGGGAAGTGGAGGTAGTGGAGAGGATGGAGTGGAGTTGTGTGTCGGTAACACACGACCAGTCTTGCCCACTTCTCCTGTTCATCTCTAACCGTCCCAGCGACTTCCCGACACGTTCTTGTGATGGCGCGTTACCTGTTGCCGACGCCCAAACCGCCGACCAATACCCCAAAGATGTATCCCGGTTGTGACATGATTGATAAACTGAATGTGGGATCGTGGATCCACGAAAGATAGCATGTAATGCTGAATTGAATAAATGCGTTATTCAGAAAGTCGATACTTGTGGAGTATCGTGTGTGTATTTTATGCAGGTACTGCATTACATGTGTGGTAAAGTGATGGGTAATGACTCCTCACTAACCAAATAACTCGACCCGGGGGTTGTATAACCAAAGGCTGGTGAAGTCGGACGGATGAGATGATGTTTGAGACACTCATCTGGCGACCGTTGATGAAATCGGGTGGTTTTAAAGAGGTGCGCAAGCATCACTCTCGCCTTGGTCGAAACCAAGCATGGGAAGGATTTTGTAGAGACCCGACCATACATGCGTGTTGATCGGCATGATGGTGTACACGTCCATGTCTCACCGTCTCATGAAGATGCAATCTAGGCCACTCAATTTGACCGTCAAAGAGGAGTGGTTGAGATCTTGCCATGCAGTAAATCCCTTGCCGCAGGAGTTGGAAACCGCATGACATCCCAAGTTTCCAGGCAGTGCTCCAAGACGACCCATCTTGGTCTGGCCTTGGTCGATCATACCAGCGTGTAGGTGGTAGGCTATTGTTCACACCTATACTGACTATCCCATGAAAACGTGATTCTAAGCCACTCAAATCATCCCAGTGAAGTCTGAGCTGGCTTGAGACTCGCTTAGGATTTGGGAGATGTAACCGCGATGAGTTTGTCGCGAGCTTTGGATTAGCCAGCATGGTATGCCTTGCCGACCGCAAGAGGAGGTAGATGGGCCACCGGTGGTCATGCTGGTATGACCGGCCTTGGTTAATCAATCTGTGGACCCTCCCATTCGTAGACTTGGAGAAGATGGATTTGCGCGTGATGACTTGAAACCCTAATTTTGGCTTTCCGCCAGCGCACCATGCTCTTTTTAAAGCGGGCGAATTTGTTGTAACCAACCATGGTTGGCTTTTGTGGAATTAGTCAAGTGTGGAAGGCCACACGGTGATTGTGTCGACATGCTCCGGGCCCTTTGAGTCTACATCTACACCCTCCCATCTACGCTCGCGAAGATGGATGATTGAGCACTGCTTTGCGGCACATGTAATATGTCACAAACCCTAATTTAGCTTTTTAGTCCATAATGCTTGAAGTATGGGCGGTTTCTTAACAGCGATACAATGGTCGACCATGCGGGGGCCGTGTGTATTCCATACCGCTTGGGGGTGATGGAGATTGATACATCGGTCATCCAATCATGCTTGTGGAGTTGGATGACCTGCGATCGTATCATATCCGGTAAGTTAAGGCCGTGGGTATTCCATACCATGCTTAGGGTGATGGAATTGATCCGTGGTCATCCAATCATGCTTGTGGAGTTGGATGACTCGCGATCAGATCATATCTGGCAAGCTAAGCGCGCGTGTATTCCATACTCCGCTTGTGGCCATCCAATCATGCTTGTGGAGTTGGATGATCAGCGATCGAGATCATATCCTGAGACCGATACACGCAAGTCCGGATGCTCAATCGGCTAGTATAACACACTGAGAGGGGCTCAATCGGGCTAGTATAACACACCGAGAGGGCTCAGGCTAGTATAACACACTTCGAGAATCGCACTGCACGGCATTTCGCACATGGTTTCACTATAGTAGTTTGGAGGTTCGCGTTACTCAGCAAGAGTAACACCCGCCGTCATGCCACACTCGATAATGATTCATTATAGTGCTTGGAGGTTCGTGGTTACTCAGAAGAGTAACACTCAGCTTCGTCATGCCACAACCGATAATGAGTACAAGAAATACAAAGGTCGATATGAAATTCCGCGAGAATGGAATTGTTGCTACAAGTTCCATTCTTGGTGAATCAAGTGAGGAGTATCCAACATATAAATGGCTTTATCTTTTTTACAAGATGTCGACATGATTTTTCTCTCGTTTTTACAAATATAACCTTAAACGAAAATCCACCATCAACACCTTAGGGCCTTTGATAATGAGATTAAATATCAATTTTAGTTATTAAGACAAGAACATATTAGTGAATGAAACGAATCCTTAACCAATATATTTACATCCCCTTGATTTGCTTACTTTTCTTTATTGTTTGCTTTATTTTATTTAGTTTATAAAAATCAAAAAAATCCCCCTTGTTACCTTTTAGGAAAACCAAAACATAGTTGACAACCTAAGTCCTCTCTTATAGAAAGATCATTGCCTTGCTTTATTTTATATTTGAGGTAGGGAGAAAGTAATATTATTTTTGACGACTGACGATGATCACCAACAAACTTAAAATGCAAAAACATGTCGCTCCTTTATTTGCATGGCCTCCAAACAAGAATGCTAGTTTCACTAACAACTAGGTAATGACACGAACACCAATTGTTAGCTCCCAAGCGAGATACGGTAAGATCAAAAACATGATCTATATACCTCGGTTCTTTTGCCACACATTATATTAGTGTAAAGCAACATCAATTGTATTTACTAGCTAAGCAATCATGCCTCTGCCGTACACTAGCGATGACCATTTACATCTTCAACGATTGGCTTCTTATAATCGAGCATGTACACGTTAACATAAAATTGTAAGCAACTCATATTCCAAAACCTTTAGAGTATAATTATGCCATCTCTCTACTCCATGACATAAATTAGAAAGGTTCTCTGGTTTTGTATCCCACTTCCCTTTTAGCCATATATTAAAGCGGAAAAAATAATCTAATGTGTAAAATTGTAACTTGCTACAAAAGTGAATATGTACACAGAAGCACATGAATTATCACAAAGCAAAAACATGAACATATCCTTGGTGGCTAATAAACCTGACTTACTTTAGTGCTAATTCTAATTTCTAACTCAACACCCTCATAGAGCATACTTTAAGCTAAAACCTTGATAACATCTTCCTCAATACCCTTAAAATACACCTGGTATGCAAAACATGTTTTTCATGAAAGAATATGCCCAAATCCATGTCTCCAAGCAAACTAATTAAACACCGTAACATGAATATTGTTATCTAATATCAGTGAAACAATGAGAGATTTTTCAAAATTCAGATTTATTTCAAAATGTGATTGATATCTAATCTAAAAATTATAATTTACCTTCAAATCATTTCAATCAAAAGCAACGCCAACTAATTGAGTCTAAACCATAAACTAAACATTTAGATCTTAACTAAGGTTCCACAAATAATAATTCTAGATGAAAATTTTTTTAGAGTTAAACCTAATTAGAAGTAGATACGTAAGCTCTTTGGAACAATAATTCAAGATGAAAACAAAAATTGCAAATAATAAAAGGAAAGAAATATCGCAAAAAAATTCGCCGTTTTAGTCGTGAACAAATTAAAATGAAGAAGTAGAAACCTGAGTAGAAATCGAAGAAGAAAATAGAAATCAATCAAATAAAATATCATATGGAAGATCAGCAAAGAATCAAGAACGAATCTCTCTTTGAGACGCTAATCTCCCTCTTTGAAAAAAATTAATCTAAGATCTAAACAAGGAACACCCTACATAAAAAGGGTAATTAGGATAGTAATAAAAATTACAATTTTTTGGATTGTTGAAATTTGGACCAACTCATCAAATTTTGGACTAACTTGTACGCACGCTTACCAATTATGACTAAGGGGTACCGGGTCTGAGAGGTTAGGACTAAAGCGTCCAAAGCCCAATAACTTTGGTACTAAACTCTTATTTCTACCTTCGAGATACTGTGTAGTGAAAACTACGGAAATCCAAACCCATTTTTATTTTATTTTTTCGTCGAAAACCCACGAGCGTAGAAGTTCGACTCACACTCCCATTTCCTCCGTGAATATTATTCCACAGACCATATCTCTAAAATTTATGTTCTCGTTTTCTCCAAATCCTAGAACTAACCCTTCCGTGGTATATATTTTTCTCCTATTCTTCTTTGAGTTCTTAGGGATTTTGGAGATTTTTTCTCGTCTAGACGTTTCATGGCTTTGATTTCTCCAATTTTCTTCACCTCTTTTCAATTATGATTTGATTTAATTTGTTGATGGAGAAGGAAATCAAATTATTTAACCCTAAAATCGGGGATTTCATATCCTTTGCGATCTGCAAGCAAAGATAATCCAATCATGACTGAGAAATCCAGCACTTCCGTCTATAGGAGGTTTTGTTACTTACTAGTTTCTTTTTTATACTTGTTTTATTTGAAGTAATTTATCAAGATCTGTTAGTGGAGAAGTTACGATATGTTTGGAGTGAAATGTTAGGTTAATGACTTCTTTTATATCATGTTTAGGTTGGTTTTGATGGATAAATTGGTATATATAGTGAATTTCGTTTGATCGATCTTGAGCGAGTGATCCTGATACTTGTAATTGGAGTTAAAATTTAGATATATCATGACCTTAATGATGCCGATCGCTTGATTTGATACTATTTTTTCGTAAATTTGTGATTTACTTTGATCGAAATAGTAATTTTGATTGTATATATGTATGGACATTCACAATTTGTTTAGGTCTTGAAGATTTTGTTGTCAGGTGCTCTTATCTTCATATTCGTGTAGGTATTTTTTTGTTTTTCGTTGGTTTATATATTTGTCGTAATCTTTTGAATCTTTAGTTGATTCGTGAGTTGTTAGTAAAACTACGGTTATGTAAACACACAAGTGAATTTTTGAATGGTAGAATGGTGGATAGTTAGAGGATTTAGCTATGTGTGAAATGGTATTTGGTGGTTTAGTTATTTAGAAACTTAATTAAGTATTATCATTTGAGTTTGGAAAACACAATTTAATTTAGTATATTACGGAGTTCTTTGGATTAAGTGAAATAGTTTTGTGATTTTTTTTTGAAAGTTTTATGAGGAAATTTTGCTGGTACATTTTTAGGTTCAAAGACAAGTTTTATCTAAGTGACCATCATAATCATCTAATGGAGCATTCCATGGCTATGAAATAAAGTGTGGAGACATTTGTTTAGTGGTACTTATCCGATTTTGTAATGTTGTTTAATGGTACTGTATTTTGTGAATAAGTTGACATGATAATTATGCTCTCTGAAATATGGAGTCTCTAATCTTTCATTGGTTCATTCTATTTAGAATATGTGTTTATGCAAATACAAAATGGCCGCATAACTGCTTACGCAACTACGAAAATGGGTGATAACATGTTATAAATTCGACAAAATGACCGCATATTCCATTATGCGTATTTTTCTTTTAGCTAACACCGAAGTCAACTTAGAAATGACTCGTATAATCATTATAAACTGCGAAAATGCTTGTATAACATATTATGCTTTTAAAAAATAATCGCATAATGTATTATCAACCACTTTTTTTGTTAGCGCTGAAATAGAAAAATGGATGCCATTACTTGGCCCATGCCTGAGAAATATTATGCATAAGATGTTATGCATCAGAAAAGATGACTACATAATCCATTTATGCTAATTTAACACTTAAATCAACCTATTATGTATTTATAAAAATTCTTGCATAACTTTTATTCGCAATCAAAAAAATGACTGCATAATTAGAATTTATTCATTTTCTTTTATAAAAATGTGAACTTTTAGATTTATACATGTTTTTAGTGGTGCATAATCAAATTAGTGGATGCATGAAATAAAATATGGTTGCACAATGTGTTTATCGTCTTTTATTGTGAATGCATGATGTGTCATGCATCATTTTTTGTTAGAATGTTATTTTTTAGGCATATACATCGTTTAGTGGTTGCATAACCTAACTAGTGGATGCATAAATCCAAAAATATGGTTGCAGCACCTGTTATGCATCCTTATGGTATCGCATAACGGTAATGTATCCGGTTCGAAAACTTCCCCTAAAATGATAATCACCTCCGATTTTTGTAAAAAAATCAAATTTGATATTGTTGTTTGTACTCATTTGTAAAGCTCTTTAAAACCTTTCCAAGAGATAAAATTTGAAAATTTTCACACGGTTTTTAAATATGTTATATTCAAGTTTGTAGAAAGAAACTTCCATGTCTTGAAAGTATATAAACATGAAATATAACTGCGCGAGACCACATAGTAAAAACAAGCTGTAGAAAGCATCTTTAGCATAGGTTCTCTCATATTCAACATGGGTTTTTAAAATCTAGTGTTAGTTTCAATATTTTGATAAAATGAGATCTTAAACATGTTGTACTATATTTCTTGATTAATATAATTCGTGTTTACATAAAAAAATATTCAATTTGCATACTAATAATACCCCCTCAAAAAATAGGACGCATAATGATTATGTCCATACTGCACCCTTTCATCGAGTAGAAAATCCAAAAATTTCTTCATTTTACAAGTAAATATTTACAAGTAAATATATTAAGGGTAACTATGTCTTGTTACTCTCTTTTTATAATATAATTTTGAATAATTTTGGGTATCCAATGAGTATTTGAAAAATATTTTGGAGTGGGTTTATAAGAATAATATTTTTTGGCCGTTATCCTAAGTTCCCGGTGTAAATTTTGTAAAAGGCTAAGTCCTATGGGTTGGATTGGTACTAGATTAGCGGTTAAGTGTTGCAATTCAAAAAAGTGTGGCCTAAAAGTTAACACTAGTTCTCTCTCTCTAGCATGTGCTCTCGCCCAACTAGCGGCGAGATTGACAGCTAAATAGTTCAGCACTAAAAAGTGACATTTGCCGAGCAAATCAACGCTATAGAATATTCCAGGGAATCGGCAATAACTATTGGCAAATACAGAAATCAAGGCCGCTCGCTCAAGATTACAATTCCCCATTACACCTGTTGTGCCACGGCGCTTGACCATTTTTAGGCAGATAGTGCGCGTGGCCCAATACACCTTGTGACGGCCCATCCCAATCAACAGACTGAGTCAGCGTTGTTTGCATTTTTTAGTTCACCCGGGCGCCTGTCTATTGACATTTAGTGCTGGGATTACTTGATACTATAGGACTTAGGGAGGTTTTTCTGGTGACATGGATTGCTAATCTGTGACTGAATCAACACCCATATGACTTAGCATAAGCATAAACTCGGGTTGACAAAATTGTAGTGGGGTAAAAGTGCGGGCCTTGGATCGTGATGAAATACCTAAGGAAAATTAGGCGCGAAACAAAAATAATATTCTTGTCATTCGAGGTCAAGACTATTTTTAGATTATGTGGCCAGCGTAATTATATGAAATTTTGAAAAATGTATGTATAACGAGTTATGCATCCTAATTTTAGGGTATACTGACAAACCAACTTGGATATAACGTATAACATATCTAAAACCGCCTTGAATTTTACAAATTTTTATATCGTTGGAAAGCTTTTTAAGAGAGCTACTGGCAGTACAAACAACAATACCAAATTTGAGTTTTTGCGAAAATTTTGGAGAAGCGATTGTTCTTTTACTAAAATTTTCAAAATTTGATACAACCAGCCATGCGACCACCAAAAGCGATGCATAACACATTATCAAGACACAACAAAAATGCATCCAACGTTATGCAATCATATTTTGGTTCATGCATCTATTAATTTATGCATAACATGTTATGCATTCATTTCCTTAGATGCATAAAAGATTATGCATCAATTTTTTTTAATCAGTGCATACAAAATATGGTTGTAATAATGCTTTATATCTATTTCTCATCACATAACATGCTTTATGCAGATATTATTGTAGGTGCATAACGTGTTATGCAACCTTTTTTTGTTGGTATTAATACTAATAAAAAAATAGTTGATAACGGTTAAGCAACCGTTCGGATTTGCATAACAAGTTGTGCAACAACTTTAAATAGATGCATACAGGTTATGCAACCATTTTCATAAACACATTATTCAACCATTATGACCAACACTAATATATTTGTAGCTTCCGAACAAACAACACCTACTTCTCAGACTAATGACAAAACCCATTTATGACAAAAAAAACCATTTCAGAACATCATGGCAGCAACACCATTTCTCCCAACTTCTCACATCTTGCATGATATTTTTTGTACCCATGTTGCTCTGTCGAATGCATAACAATTATATATTAAATATGCAACAAGAGAAATTTTATACATGAGCAACAGCATGCCACCCTACCATCCACCATCGTAGTATGCAAGATGAAAAATCAACTCCCAGTATGTACCCCACTATTGAGTGAAATAAATCAACAACTACACTCACTGTCGAACACCATGTTTGTACGACAACCCATCACTTCAACTATTATTTCAGCCATCAAGAACACTTCATTTCAAGCAAAATCGAAATCTATTCCGTTGTAACAATCAGATTCGAGCTGCAAGATTTTGCACTTCAGATTCATACTGCCAAACTCCTTTTCTCCCACATACCTACATGAGAACCCCAATTCAACTATTGTTGCTGAGAAAATCAATTGGATTGAATTTCAACCCCAACACCATATCCATTCTTGTTGTTGCTGTAGAACCTCGAAATAATCAACACTTGAATCTCCTGCATTCACTTCTGCAGAAATAGTCTTACACTCACCATTCAATCAAGACCAGATTAGGTAAAAACCTATCTCTAATGTCGTCGATCTAAAAACCCTTCCATGCCGGTGCTTCCATTTATCAACTATCAAACGACAAGTAGTGATTAGTACTTATTTAGTGAAATGTTGCCGCGGAGATGAAACCGAGACCAAAATCAAAAATACTGAAAAACCTAAATCAAAAATAAAGAGACCAAATAAAGAGACTCTTCACCCAATCAAAAATAATTGAATGAGATCAAAATCATACCATTTGTATACACAAATCTTGGAGTCTTTCTCAGAAATCATGCAATATAAAAAACCCTGAAATCCCCAAATTTAATCCAGATTTACTGCAGAAAACGATCACACAAAAACCTAGAAATAAAGACAGAAAGGGGAAACAAAATGTCATGAGTTGAAATCGATGAAACATAGAGAGAATCCTTGTTCTCGTTTTCTAGGTGAAATCAAGATGAGAAACAAATTTGGAAAACAAAATAAAAAATAAAGTAGAAGATGTATAGTATATAAGCGAAAATTTTAACAATTAAGGGCCTGCGAGAAATTTTCACTCAGAAAATGGGTGCGCCCGTGAACTTTTCTGATGGTGGGTTTCACAAAATCTAAAAAATTGGTGTGGTAGTAGGTTTCACATAACCTAAACGAGCTCCCTTGGTTTCTCAATTCTCATTTTTTTCGATTCAAATTCAGTAATTCACTCTTTCTTCTTTCCTCTTCCCTCCAGTGAAGTGATAACTCTGAAGCCACAAGCAAATTCGTCTTCTTCTTATGATTGACGGAAGGTATTTCCGATCTACTACTATGAATTCAATTTTTATTTCCTTGTTTTGATATATCATTTATTTTGAATAAAAAAAACCCTAATGTGTCTAAATGAAAATCTAGGTTTTCTGACATTCAGTAACAAAACAACCAGAAGAAACACCATCATCATCTCTCTTGTTCAGAATCTAGAAATTATGTCTGATTAATTAGGGAATTTTTTAATCCAAAAGCCCCTAGCGTATATATGTCTGATTCAATAATTCAAAGAACAGATGAGTGAGCTCTTTGATTTAATAACTGAAATTATGTTGTTACTCTATTGTTAAACAATCAACTGTTATTGTTATGGTCTTAGGGTTTTGGATTCAAAAACATAATAATAGGTATTGTTCAAGTGATACAGAATCTTAGTTTTTTTTTTTTTTTTTTTTTTTTTATTGTTTGTATGACTGCCAAAGCTATTACTGAAGGGGATACATAATTACATATCAAATATGCGTGAGGCACCAGACGTTAGGGTTAGTAATCTACCGGACTCACTAATCTATAATATCCTTGCTTTTTCTAGACATCACCCGATTGTGCTGGTGCTAGCGTATTATCTCGAAGATGGAACTACATTTGGACTACTATCCCCTCCCTTTGTTTAGGGAAACGGGATCGTACAAGTTTGCAGTATCCCTCTTTGATGAGACCGAAAATTCATGGATTTTTTGGATGGAACATTGCACCTTCGACAAATGTAGACAACTTCAGTCTCGTTTGGCCTCTCACTTGAATGAAACTCGGCTTCGTTCATGGATCACTTATTTAGTAAGGAGTAGTTAAAGTGCTCAAGCTATACTTAAGACAAGAACCACTCTCATATATTCCCCTATCTCTATTTACTTGTGAATCACTGACTTCGTTGAGCTAGGAGGATATCTCAATCATTTCACCTTTCCTCACCGTATCTCTTTCCAAGACTCAAGCACCTTAAACTTTGAGGATTTAGGTTCAGTGACGAGTTCTGGAATGAGGAACTTTTTTTCAAATTTCCCTGTCCTTGAAGAATTGCTTCTGCAAAAGTGCGAGTTTCGTTTGACCAATTTCTGTATTTCAATTCCTACATTGAAGCTATTGGAAATTCATGTTTGGGAACCCACAGATGGTTTACTAGACTTTGATAATGTTGCAAAAGAAAATGTGTTGTCTAGCTTTCCAGCACTGGTGGAAGCAGTCGTTTCTGTTACGTTATAAAAAGATACTGCAGCAATAAATCAGTTACTGAGCCATAGTACATGTAAAATGTCTAACAGTCAATGATCGAACGCTAAAGGTATTCTATTCTTCCTTACTGATATTTTTTTAAAGTACTTAGTTGCTATGGTTCTTTTTATTTCTATGGTTTAATCTCACTGCCTACTTGTGACTGATTTATTTGTTGTTATTACCTTGTGAATAAATAGGCTTTTCGCTCTGCAAACAAAATGCTGACATTTCACAATGTCAAAATGTTGACCATATTTGAAAACCTAACCACTGATCAAGGACTAATTGCTTTACTCAATGCAGTACCTAATCTGGAGTCACTTGTATTTACCGAGGCAAGTGTTCAGAACTAATGATTCTCTATACCCTCATTGGATAAGACATAAGATTTGGGCTTGCACTGGTTGTTATGTCTGCAATAATTTAATCAATTGGTATCTTATTATTGATTTTAATTTCATCTCCAGTTATATACTGCTGTAGAAGGAGACTGATACACACGACGAGGAAGATCATGATGAGGACGGCAGGGAAGAGGAAGACAGTGATGATGACAAAGATGATGATAGTTTGGCGCTTGATATCGTGACTAATGGATGTTTGTTTCCACGCCTTAAATCAGTGTCCTTCCAGATATTTGTCGGGGCCCAAGGGAGCTGAGGGTGGGTGAAACTGATTTTGAAGACCGCTAAAGCTTTGCAAATGATCACTATATTGGTTACGGGTTTAAAAGGTGATAAAGAATTTAAGGTGGAGATACCAAATTTTCCTAGAGCCTCACCAGGTTGTGTGATTAAGTTCTGTCCTTGCTAAGCTACAATTACAAATTTTAGTTCAAAGGTTTCAATTCCTGTTTGATAACAAAGAGTCTGTAGTCCAAGAGTGAAACAAATTTACAAGCTTTCCGATACCTGTACATTTCTATATTGTGAAAGGGAGTTTGAAGGATTCGGTTTTGTTTCCCTTTATTACTCTGTTAACCTTCATTCTTTTGCTGATGGTTACCGGTTAGTTCTAGTTGTATTTGTCCCTTTTCTTTCCAAAAGTACAAATGAGCGTCTCTTAAGAAAGCTGGGCCTTGAACCCAGAATTATTTGGAAGCCAATACCAGTAGCTGCATCAACACCAAGATCTGGAGGACCTTAGTATGAGGTTCAAGCTTCTGGAGCTAGCTTTAGCTGAAGATCCTACTGGCTCTGACTTTCCCTGAAAATATCATCGAGAGTTGAAGAAAGCTTTCTACCAAGGATTTCTGTTTTGCTCTCCCTGTCAGTCGTTGGACCAAGCTTGACGTCCGGGCCATTGAAGTTTTGATTATTGATGGTCTTTGTGTGCGGGGAATGTTACAGGTTTTACCTATTTTTGTAATCAAAGATGAAGAATCTACATTCAAGTAATTAAGAACCAGAAGATGCATATATCAATCAGAAGACAACAATAATAATACAGTAATTAGGTACTTGTACTAAACATGACATTTAACTAAATAATTAAAGCAACATCAGATTAAAACGAACACCATTACTTAACTAACTAGCTGAGAAGATACTATTTGTTCGAATACTTGATCCATATATCGTCTTTAAATTCCTGATTGATGAGGGAGACCCAAGCCAAGATGGGTGTAAAAGCTGAGGTTCATATGCAAACCCACGTAATCCTCCATCACCACCGCTATAAGGACATGGAGGAATCCATTGCCACGCTTTCTGATAAAAATCAAACAGCAACATATTATCAGAACCAGGTAACGTGATAATGATGAAATTACCATTACCTACACAGTCAAAACCTTCATCTCCATCACCACCAGCTTCACTGAATTGCTTATACAGGTTTTGTGGCATTTTTTCAGCTTCTAGCCATTTTTTCTGCTGGTTGTTGGTACAACTAGTCGATGATGATCTCTGTAAAACCCACATTCTCAAACTCTTATACCTTGAGTTTACTCTTCTCAACAGCAGCAATTAAAACCAACCTTCCTCTACATTCAACTAAATTTGGTGATCTTAAATGCCTTCTCATTGGTGCTTCTATTTCGAACCATTCATTCAATCCGACATCATAACCTGATATATTAAAAGGGCTATAGCTCATGCAGTAGAACTTTCCATCTACAAACACCATCTTTCCTCCTGGTTGAAGACTACATTTCTCAGGAAGTGCGCTTGTTGTTCCCCTCATAATGAGTATCCACCACCACCACCACTGCTGTAGACATGATATATTTCACTACTTACATTTTTGACATTAAATTGTGATATCAAATCATCACCAGCAACAACCACATCAAGAGATGAATTTGTAACATTTAATCCAACTGATGGAAAAGTCTAGGTGTTCGGGTAGTAATAGTGTTCATCATCAGTATCGAATGATATATCTTCACGAGCAGTGGATTGCATAGAATTAAGTTCTAATCCCAGCAACATCAGATACCCAGCATATCAAACCTCCAGATGAAGAACATGGAGAGAAACCAGATGGTATAACTGAACCGAATGATATTTTACACCATTTCATTTCATTAGGATCGAATAGATATCCTTCACGTGAAGACGAGTTATCTTCCTTTTCCTTTGCTTGTAGTCACTACCGTGAATAACTCTTCAGTTTCTTGTGTTTGAAAACAAGAACCAAGTGTGACGTTGTCGCGCCGATGACGATATACTTAGATACATTTCGATGAAGCTGTTGGAAATTACTAGATTAGACCATCTTTGCATACTGACTCGAGCATCAAAAAAGCTGGTGGAGGAAGAAACGCAATCACTCGATCAACTAGTGTTTCAGGAAGTTTACTCCATATCTTACTATTCATTATAGGATTGGCACAAGTACTAGTCATCATATTAATGGATGACGATGAACAACTATCAAATATTAAACCACTAATAGTACTGCTAGTGCCACTAGTAGTATTAGTACCAGATAAGAAGTTGTTGTATGAGTTAGGGATTGAAAGTGAAACCTCCTTCCATGACTTTGAAATCAAGTAGTTAGGGGTAAGGAGAACAGATATAAAGAGATGGGTTTAGTTACGGTTACTCCTGGGACTTGTTCTCAGCTTAGATTTTCATTCTCTTATAACTACTTTTGTGGACATGTAGTGGTTGTAGTTTCACATGTATATATAGAAAACCAAGTTACCATGCACTTGAAAGTTGAAACTCATCACGTAGGTTCCTTGCTCATCTTCAGTCGAGATTGAAGTTAGAGAAAGTTTGATGTGATCGTTCAAGGAAAGGTCCAAAGTGGAAATGGATTAAAGGCTGATTTTGTTTCTAGGTAGTTGTACGATATATATAATAGTATATGTTTAAAATGAATCATCAAATTCTTTTGCTTAAATATTAATGGTGAACCCTTTGTTGTTCACATAGCTAGTAATTTCAAATACTGTTTGTTTGGTCTAATCAGCTTGGTGTTGATTGGCTGTATTGAGTGTACAAGTGTCCATAATACATTGGTTTTCACACTTACGATGCAGAGAAACAAACAGATTGGATAAGAAGAATCGGAAGATGTATTGAGAAACGAGATGACTATTGAGAAATGTATTGATGACAATGACAATCGAGTGACGAAGTGTAAAAAAGATATTAATTGGTCTCACAGTCTAGTACTCCCTCCGTCCCTAATATATAGGCGGAGAAGGTGAAATCTCTTCATTTAAGAAATTTTTTGGTTTTCATAAATTTTCATGTTTTTACCCTTTGTCTTATTCTCACTACAATTTCCCATACAACATAAATAAGGGCATATATGTCAAAAGTCTTCTTGGAATTAGAATTCGCCTATTTAATGACTAAAATCCAATATCTCACTATATAATAAAGGGGACTGAGGAGTACTACTTTGGTAAGATCAAACTGGAACAACGATATACCTTATTATTATTATCATTAACATCATTCCACGACATAACTAAGAAATTCAAACAATTCCGGCAGACTTAATTACTTAGCAACCGCTAAGTAATGGAGGAGGGTACAGACTGCTTTGGGGTGTACAAAATTTCATATAAACAAAAATTTTATCTCATCAATGGATTAGTACACCCCCAAAGCAATCTAACACTCCCATTATCAGCCATGGATCGAGTAGGGGTCTAAGGGCTGGGTCTAACCATAATCCAAGATTCAAGGTTTTCTCTGATCCACGTCACCAAAATTCAAGGCATGGGCTAATGGGGATCCAAGATTCCATGTAAATACGGGTTTCAACCGGCAGATCACGCATTTTGAAACAAATAAGCCCATGGGAAAACTCGAATGCGCTGCCCTTAATCGCCTTTGACCGTGCGACTTGGCCCACGCCAACTGTTTGAAACCGCGTGTCCTGTAGAGCCCTAAATCCTCCAAGTTCCTGTCCTTCCGCTAGTTAAAATCCTCTCAACGAAAGTCGATAACTTGGATTCACAATTTCACGCTTTGAGAGACTGGACAATCATGGGTTCATCAAGTTTACTCCTTTTGATGGTGAAGCCTCGAAAACCTATCTCTTTTCATCCTTTTGGGGGCCTGATTGCACTTTATCCTTATTTGTCAGACGGAAAGGCTATGCCATCATATTGCAAAGAAATCACCAACCATATCTATCAATTCACCTTCTCAAATTATCTTTGTCACGAAAGACAGCACTTCAAATATTTCTTGTACTCGTCGATTTCCGAACTTCTCCTTCCCCGATGACATTCTCAAAGAATTTGTAGTCTTCATGATAATCACCTTCACCCGCTTTTAACCCTTTTGTAGATTTAATTAATTTCCGATTCGGACCAGATAATCATCGACTCAACCGTATATCTTTCAGCAAGAATATCAAAAAGTTGAATCCCCGAATAAGATTTGAATGGCCATGAAATACCGTTTGATCCTTGTCATAAACACCAAATTGGTGGAGTCGTAAGCCTATAAGGACTTGAATTCTTTCATTCCTCAAGGAATTCATTAAACTTTGATGTTTTCAGACCGATTTGATGTGAGCAAGACAATCTTCTTCTCTCTAGGTCTCTTCATCTTCTTCAACTCGATTAATCAAAATCGAACCAAACCTTGATAATTGATCACACATGTAACCTTTATTCGAGAGCGAGAAATAGAATTGGAAGAAGAAAATAGGATTATCGGTAAAGGGGTGATTTCGATCAATATATATTGAGTCTAGGTTTTGAATACCGGATTTAAAGATGAATTTCGATTAAGAAATGGGTTTCTAAAATACGCAACATCAAATATGGGCACGTTGCAAATCACAAGTATTTGAATAATTCCAAAGAATATTCATTGATACGCGATTAGAAACTGTTAAGCCTTTTTCCATACGCAGCTTGAAACCGCGTATTCTCGGGTACTTCCAACTTGATCCAAGCTAAACGCACACTCATTCTCGATCAGGGCTCACTGTTCACCAATAAACGACGGTTCTACAGGGATCCATCTTGGATGCTGACTCATAAGAGCCAGTCTAACACTCCTCACCTCTTTTAGTTGAAGTTTATCAGTTGGCCAGCTATTTCTAGTTGGTTCACCAAGGAAAATGTTTGTCCTAGCTATCCCTAGTTGAGTCACAGGTTGTTTTAGAAGAAAGTGTGTCATGCATGGTTTTATGTGGTGCACAGTAATTGATGATACAAACTCAAATAAATTTATCTCTAGTTGCATACGTCTTATCTCATGACCTCCTAGGGTACATTTTGATTCAGGTAGACTATACATTTGAGACTTCACATGCTTTTAGTCCCTGCTCCCTAATCTATACTGCTTCATCAGGAGACACCCTAGGAGAGATGGAAACTCCCTGAGTCTCTGTTAGACTCATGATGAATGCTGATAATGTTTCTCTTCAGCTTGTAATAATTGAATTGAAATTCCCTTTTTGGTTTAATATAGAATAAGCACCCGAGGTCAAAAATTAAAATCCCCATCTCACAATAAATTTGTGTCCTCCTTAAAGATGCTGTAGAATACAACATTGTTAATCATCATTTGTGACAAGTATTCAGAGTCTACACGCCCTATGTTATGCTCCAAAATATCTATTTCAGTGCTGATAAAACTAGTAAATGAAAACATATTCATCACAACAACAAGATAATCAGTTCATATTCTGTGATAACACATTTGTTAACTATTAACACTGAAGTTTATTAGTATTTTTATTTTTTGGAAGGATAACTCACTAAAGGGCAAGATTGTTTTTACTTATCCTCAGAACATTTAGAATGGTTCCATTGCTACTTTATTCTACGTATCTTTTGTTGGTCTTGTTAAGGAAGCTATGGAAGTCATAGGTACTACTACTACTACTAGAAAGAGTGAAGAGAGATTGTCTAATCTGATGAGATAGTGTTATACAGGGAGGGGGATGAATTGGATGTTTCAAACATACAAAAATAGAAATTTGTGTTTAAAAACACAAGTTAAGATTACCAACTAAAATGGAAAATATTGAGCAGTACATGCAATTAAGATATTATGAGGATGATCAGAAGATGCAACAACTGGAAAAGACAAGACCACGAAAAGAAGGAAATCTAAGGCAAAGATATATTAGAATTACTAGATTCACTGTGTTTTGATGGAGGAAGAAGTACCAGCAACGGTGATATGGATGATGCCATTGTATTTTATTGCGTATGGAGGAATTATTTGGTTTTTCCATTTTGGTCTCTAGGATGTACCAGACAACCTGTATCTGAAGCAACTCAATTGTATAAACAATTTGGTTTACCCTTTTGAAATTGAATGAACCACCATCAGTGATCGGAAAGTCTGGGAAACAGCTGTTTAATGCCTGGTGAGGTGTAGATCATTTTGTCTCGATGTCCCTGCCACAGTATGGTCAACAACAAGTGAACGCGTTGCAAAATATGGCTTCTAAAAATATAGCCCACGCTTTTATTAACCATAGCTCTTTAATCATAGCCTGCAATATTTTTACTGCTTCAAAGACCGCCCTTATTCCTTTTTCACAGCTTGGGTAATTACGCCCAAACTTCTCGTTTATAGTCATACTTTTCAACAATTTATATGTTCTTTAATTCTTTATATTCATAAATCTATTTTAACGTGACTCAATCTAAAATATTAAATAAAGA
>JAJJWW010001990.1:0-24424 GCA_023531295.1 Papaver armeniacum | reverse complement strand
AGCAGCTTGTGATTGATGCCGTAAGCTCCGGGGTGCTCTGAACACGTCAGACACCTGGTCATCCCGTCTCGACCTGTGGGCCGTTGCTCAGCAGGGCTGGAGAACCTCATTTATACAAGTCAGTTGAGCCTTATTCTACGCTCTCTCGTGGAAGTGGAGGAAGGGAGGATGGAGAGTGGAGCTGCAGCGTTGGGTGAGGCATCAACGGCCACTTGCTTGCCTACTTCTCCTCGTTTTCATCTCCTAATCACCCATGACTTCTAACACGTTTGTGATGGCGCTGCTGTACGCCTCGAACGCACTGAAACTCACATGGATACACACCCTGCATGTATCCCTCGAGCTCAGAGTGACATGATTGATGTCCAGAGTGTGGATCGTGGATCCACGCAAAGATAGCATGTATCGCGAATCGATCAATCATGATTCGGTGTTTATACTCGTGAAGCTATCGTAGTATTTTGCGCGTACGCATTATGTGTGGTAAAGTGATGGGTAATGACGCCCTACTAACTAAATAACTCCCCACTAAGCAGTATAACTGGCCGCGCTGGATGAGATGATCTTGAGAGCACCCATCCACAATGCTAATGAATATTAGGTTTTTCAAGAGCGCAAGCACATCCTTCAGCATTGGTCTAAATCGCCATGGAAAGGGATTCGAGAGGGACTCAATGCATGTGTGTAGATAGTATGCCGTGCACGCCCATGCCTCACCAGCCCCATGAAGGTGGCGATCTCCAGGCCACCTAAATTCCAAATGGGAGCTGGCAGTGCTCGAGGATCGGCCATGCAAGGCAACCGCTGCACGCAAAGGAGCTGGGAACTGCGCTGACATCCTAGTCCGGGGTAATCGCATGCTTCCATGACGCATCCATCTTGGCTTCATCGGCCTGGGCCGATCGTACCAAATGCAGTAGGTGGCAGAATCGGTGATCTACGCTTATACCCGGACTATCCCATGAAATGCGTGATCTAAGCCACCAAATCGTCCTGAAGCCGAGTGGCCTAGACTGAGTCAATTTGGGGCTGGTAGATCTACCGATGTTTGATGGGCGGCTTGGATTAGCCAGCATGAGTATGCCTTGGCCGACCTATGAGGAGGTAGATGGGGCCACGTGGCTGCGCTGTATGACCATCGCTGCACCTAATCAGGACTTCATTCAGGCCTTTAGAAGATGGACGCGTGATGGCTTGAACTCCACTAATTTTCGTGAAAGCCGCATACTACCTTGCTCTGGTGCTGATTTGACTTAACTGATGGCAAATCTCATGCGTTGTCTGACGTCGATCTATGTCAAGTGTAGAAGTGCCTACATGTGATCGTGTCGGCATGCCCGCCCTTGTCTATTCCACTACACCCTCCATCTATACTCGCTAAGATGGATGGTTGAGACCGCTCTTCGCGACATATGTATGCGCCGCAAACCCTAATTTCAGGGCCTCATTGCCCATAATGCTTGGTATGAATGGTTTCGCAGTTGAGCGCAATCGCTCACTCACGTGGCTGGGCACGTGTATTCATACTCAGCTTGGGAGTGATGGACTTGATCCGGGTCATCCAATCATGCTTATGGAGTCGGGCTGATCGCATCGATCATATCCTGACTCGA
Organism: Papaver armeniacum; assembly: GCA_023531295.1. Taxonomy (NCBI): domain Eukaryota; kingdom Viridiplantae; phylum Streptophyta; class Magnoliopsida; order Ranunculales; family Papaveraceae; genus Papaver; species Papaver armeniacum. The sequence goes on along the minus strand of JAJJWW010001990.1, from coordinate 22,811 downwards.
CAGTGCTAACTGCACTCCGGGATGCTCAACTGGCCAGGACAACTACACCGGAGAGGGCGGCTTAATCAAGAGATAATACACCGAGAGTCACCTGCACGCGTATTTCGACATGGCTCTACTATAGTAGCTTGCAGGTTCGTGAAGCACTCGTAAGAGTAACACTCCACTGTCATGCACATCGATAATGAGTACTCGAATATACAACTGATAGAAATCTACAGACGGATTGTTGGCCAGATGCTCCAACTGAGGAATTTCATGTATTCACGTAACGGGATTGTTGCCATATGCTCCATTCTTGTGAATTAAGTGAGGGAGGATTCAATACTTACTATAAATGGCTTTATCTTTATAAGATGTCTGCAGATGATTTTTCCTGGTTTTATAAATTTAACTCTAAATCTAAAATCCACCATCGAAGACATAAGCCCTCGCCTAGCACATAATGGTTATACTCATCAGGTGGTAGTGCATGAGATGGTGTGAGTACAGTAGCAGACACCTAAATGACCAGCAAAGTAGAGCATATTTGACGAGAGTCGTGCGCGCCTGAACTGCTGGTTCTGATTAAGGATGGATAAACAGACTTGATCCGTGAGCTTGTCCTCTTGTATATATTCGGTTTCTACCCGCTTCTTCCGGTACTTTCCATCATATACTTGGCTTCTTGTATATCTCTGATAAGTTTCTTACGATTGTTATCCAAATTATAAATTTCAGTAGGTAAAAGAAAGACTTTTTTCTTCCTGACTTACTTCTGTGAGATTATAAAAGAATCGTCTTCCTACGGGTAGTTTATTCTATATCTCAGGTATTTGCGATCTTCCGATTGACTCATCGATTGATTCGCTTTTATTGATTTTTTTTTGTGTGCGCTCATAACCTCCTCTCCTTGGGCAGCTTATCATGAAGGGCTTGCACATCTGTCAGCTCTCGTAAAGAAGCTTTGCTGATAAGCCCAAAACCGGGAAGTACACGGATACTGGCTAAGATCGACCTTCACGCGCGGGTCGGGCCAGGCGCATGGTGGATGTTCATCTCCCCACCTTCGTACTGCCGAGGACGTATCCGCGTACCACCGCGATTGACATGAGGATGCCGGAGGAGCTGCAGGAATCAGGTATACTCAGTGTTTAAGGTGAGATTTGGCAACATGTTGAAGAGGTAGAGAGCTGAGTATAATTGACTCCCACACATAAGTGCAGATTACTCATCCAGATTTAAGTGATAATTTTGGATTCTGATATGTGACGGATCCTCACATGTGGAAAGCAATTTGCGCGGCCCCAAAAGTTGCGTAAGTGCCCCTTGATGCCCTACCGTGATGTTGGGATAATGCACACGCGGAGATGGCGATGATAATTGAGGTAGATTCGGAAAGGAGGAGCACTGGCTGCAGTGATTACCGCGGTAACTCGATGAAGGGTGCAGCGGCGTCGATCCTCTGACGCAAGCAAAACCCTTTCTTCTTTCTTCCAAGTATATTTTGTACGCTGACAACACCTTCCTCAGACGCGCTGGAGGCCGAGTTCAAGGTTTTTCCTCCATTTGATCGGCTTTGGACAAAGTTTTTCTTTTGTAATCCTTTGTCAGCAGACTGCAACTGGTCTCCTTCTCAGAGTGGCAGCGGTGCGTTCTCTTCACACGGAATCCTTAGTGAGTGGGAGCAGCACACTATAACTGAACATCCACTTGGACTCGCAGCCTCACGCAAGATCTTCTTGGCTTTGTCGTAAAGGGAGGCTCAAAATCATTTTCCTTTTGTGCACACGTTGCCTATTCCTTCTTCCCAGCGAGATGCTTGTTTAGGACTTCTCTCTTGCTTAGTGTGTTGATTTAGGCCGACTCAGGTATTTGCAGTTTTTAGGGGTAGAGAGGTTCTTAGATGGAAATAATACTTAAATCTCAAATTGAGAATTGAAAATTGAATTAACTGTGAATGCAAGTATTGCAATCATTTTCTGGAGGAATTATAAGTATTTATATGCGAAATCGTAAAAAGGAAATATTTACTGAAAAAGAAAGGCTTTAAAGAGTGGAGGATGCCGAAAGTGGCACAATATCTTAAGTCTGGTAGGGCTTGAGCGCACGTGGAGGAATTCCTATGCCTCTAGTTTATCGCTGATGAGTTTGGTGAGCTGCCCAGGAGGCTATCCGGCTACTGTGCATTGGCCTACCTCTCTTCTTTTGAGGCAAGCCGTGTGGAGGGCTATTTTCACCGTCACGCCCTAACATTGAACGTAGTCGCCACACTGTGTCTCCAATTCCAAACGGGTTTGGTCGTGGAGACGGACTCTGGCCTCTACTGCCTTTGACTAAAGCACCGCCCCGAGCAAACAAGCCAGGCGCCGCCTCCCATTCATCTCTTAGCCGGCTGGTTTGTTGATTGAGCCACTCCTCAGGGGACTTGCCGAATGAGGGGAAGTGTAGGTCAAAAAGAGAGCTGTGTGGGTGAGACTTACTTGACATCGGGACTCTTCTAAATGCATGCGGCTGTGCCTCCCGTGGAAGTCAGGTGGCTGACGCAGACGTCGCCATGCCACAAAACAATCACTGTGGAGGGGTCCAGGAAGGGGCGGTTGAGATTCTTTCGTACCGAAACCGGGAGGACAGTAGGATTTCCAAAGATGGGCTTTGTTGTCCCGCATCCAAGAGCGCCCTAGGACTGCGTTGCGTCGTAGCTGATGATCTTGACTATGTAGAACTTTGCTTGCGCTATATCACCAATTTGACTTACAAGACTGCCTGATCCACATGCATCTCTAAGTCTACTGACCTTAATCAGCGCTGGGTGACGTAGTAGTTTCCTGCCTAAACCTTGCCGCCTCTCAAGGTCTTGATAAGAATGATGTTAAATCTTGTCAGATCAATCAACACGCCATCGACTCCAATGCTTCTCAAACGAGTGATGAGTTAGGAGTCCCATTTCCATTGCTCAGTCTTCTGTGAAAGACTGGGCCCCGGAATGCTATCGGATGCAAACGCCTACCTCGATACAACGTGGTTGAGGGCCGTAATATGTCTTGATTACTGCCTCTTGGAGTATGCATAAGATTTCATATGTGTTCCATCATAGATTGTACGTCTTGCTAACAGAACTTTAAATCATGCAAGCCTGACAGGTAATGGTTCCCTATGAATACCTCGTTTCTGCCGGAGTTCTTCTGCCTACTCTTTTCCTCGACATCTGTTTAAATCATGTAATCTTTGGTCAATGTAATGATGTAATCGTGGTAGCAACACATTCGGATCTCATGTATTTCTTCGGTTGGAGGACGCCCTGATAGGGGCACTTACGGCGCTGCCTTGGATCTACGCTCAAGAGCTCTACTACTTTATTCATGGAAGGAAAACTTGCCTTTAGTGTTTCAGTGGTGGAGTTTTGTCTGCCTTTCGAGATTTAAGTCTTGAAAGGCGTGGATGTCCGCTTGGTTTGTTGTCTCCGCCACCGGAGCTTCTTTCTCTCTCCGCCTACTTCACCCAAGGTATGACCTGGTTGTATCACACCCGTGAGGCGCCCGCCTCCTCGACTCTACGTGAATCTCTACTTCAACAACTCCGGCCCTTTCAGGCCAAGGGCAGCTTGCTGCCAACGTCGGCAACTTCGTGGGTCTACAGAGAACGCTTGAAAGCCTGTGCCCTAACAGAAGTGATATGGGTATCATCCTATCACGACAACTCTACCAATTGTCGTCAAGACGCTCTGGCCATGCATAACCACAGCTGCTTGAGTTCCAATCTTGATTAAGCCGTTAGGATGCTCGTTGAACTCCACCAAGAATTCTCTTCCTAGGATCCTCAAAGGATTTGTCTGCATACTTCCACAGTCATTTCTCTCAGAGAAAGCATCACCATCTCGCTCACTGGAGGCGTCGTTAGGTGCATGTTGTTGTACTGTGCATGCCTCTCATGATTTCTAGAATTTTCTGAAAGCAGTAACATGATTGTATTCATGTTCTCAAGGATTCCACACCAGAGATACGTTCATGAGCATTACTGTGTGACTGGCCAGAGAGTGAGATCTGGGAGAGGTGGGAACTTCTGAAGAGGGATTCTGCTGCATCTGAGGGTATGGAGGCTGGTGCTGGGTGTGCATCCGCGATTTCTGCCCCTGGCCAAGGAGCTGCCGCATCCCCTTACGGTGATGAAGTCGGTGGTCAGTCCCTTTTCTTCGAATATCTGTGGAGCAACATGCTTCGCCCGAGTGAAATGCCCGCCCGGTGAATTGAAGGCATCTCTGTTGAGCTCCAAAGATTGACGGAATCTCGCAGCAACTGCCTGGCCTGGCTATCTCTGAGAAAAGTGAGTACTCTCCTTCCGAGGCCGCGGCCCATATCTCAGCTTGAGTCCAGCAAGAACTCAAGCTTCCACCAAGTCCTGAACCAGAAGAGATTGGGTCCTCCCTCTTGTGCCTCCGCCCCGTCCCGGGCTGGGAGGAAAGCTGTTGCCTGGCATCTACCTGAGGTAAGCAGACTCTGAGGAGACGCGGATTCGCGCTGCCTGCCTTGATGGGGGCAAGTATACCCACCGGGATGTCTCCGCCCGCTAGTGCTGGTGAGTAGACGAACGGCTCCTTTGAGATGTGCTGGCCATGAGCTCCACCGGGCAGCACTTGCCACCAGGATCGGGCACCTACACTAAATTCTACCGCAGCCGATTGCCGATCCACTTGACCCCACCATCTTGAAAATGAATGCGATTAAATTTTGATCTAAAAGATCTACCTTTGAAATTGAGTAAAATTGAATTTGGATTTCAAGAAATTACCTTACAATTGAGATTAACTTCAATCAAAGTGGCTTTTAATCGCTTATGGGTGAAAACTATTCCCATGAATTTGCAATTTGGGGTGTGGATGAGGAATGAATTCTAAACCCTAAACAAATGCACTCACATGCGTGAGTGCTTCAGATACCTGAGAGATCAACTCGCAAGTCCGGCCTAAAACCAAGAAATGGCCAGCTCTGTATTTGCTCGCTACAACGAAGAGAGATGGGTCGATCTGTGAGGGCTAAGAAGGTGCTGAGATTGTAAGGTGTTGGCTTGCTTATGACTCAGAACAGATAAAGGAGCAGCTGTGATTGATGATGTAAGCCCTGGTGTTTGAATGCGCTGTATTAACACTTGGCCTTCCGTCTCGTCTCGACTTTAGTGTCATTGCTTGAGCAGTGGCGGAGAACCCATTTATATAAGTCATTGAGCCTTATCTACGCCTCTCGGGAAGCGGAGAAGGCGGGAGTGATGATAGAGGAGTTGTGTGCTCAGGTGCTATACAACCGCCTTGCCCACTTCTCCCGCTCATCCCTAACCGCTCCATGACTTAACACGTCTGTGATGACAGTGATCACTGCATGAAACCTGCCACTAACACTCAAAGATGCATCCCCGTCCTTTGTGACATGATTGATGCTCTGAATGTGCGGATCGGATCCACGTAAAGATAGCATGTATCGTCAATTGAATAAATCGCGTTATTCGTGAAGTCGTATACTTGTGAAGTATCGCGGTGTATTTTATGCGTATCGCATTATGGTGTGTAAAGTGATGGGCATGACGCTCACTAACCAAATAACCTCCGACCCAGTGGCTGGCTATAACCAAGCCGTGGCTGGGACTCGATGAGATGATTCGAGACACTCATCCGCGACTGCTAATGAATGTTAGGCCTTCAAGAGGCGTGCAAGACTGACTTTCAGCCTTTGGCTCGTAAACCAGGCAAAGGAAAGGGACGGAGAGGACCGACCGGGCATGTGTGTAGTACAAAGATGCCACAGGCGTACGCCCAGACACCTTCACCTGTTCTGCTGATAGGCGCGATCTGCGCTACCCAATCTAGACGCGAAGAGCCGAGTGGTTGAGACTCTGGCTCTAAGCATGGTAAACCACCGGGCCGCAAAGGAGTCGTGGGAATCCACGTGACATCCCTTAGTTCTGGGCACGCTGCGCTTCAAGCACGCACTCCATCTTGGCTTGCCTTGGCACGATCATACCAAATGCAGTAGGTGGTAGGCGAACATGTGTTCACACTTCATACCCGATCATCCCGATTAGAAAATCGTTGATCTGTCCACCCAAATCAGTCCTGTGGAGCTTGGAGTGGTCGAGATCACTTGCACCTGGGGGCGGCACCACGAAGTTTGGGGTGGATTTGTTTGGGAGTAGCCAGCATGGTATGTCTTGGCCGAACACATGAGAAGGCAGATAACACGGTGGCTGCGCCGGCATTTAATTTACCTGCTTAATCTAATTCCTGGTGACCTTCATTCGTGGCTTAGGCATGGATTTTTCACGTGATGGCTTGAAACTCCACTTGGCTTGTGTTTATGCGCCACTCCTTGTTTGGGCGCATTTAACTTGTTACGTACCATGCGTGGTCGTGGGTGCCGACTTAACAACATGTGAGGCGCCTACTTAATCGTGTTGACATGCCTCCGCCCTTTGAATTATATACAATTCTCCATCTATACCATGCGAAGATGGATGGTTGAGATCAAGCTTTTGCGATATACGTACTATGCCGTAAACTCCTAATTTAGGCTCTTCTACCATAACGCTATATGAATGCTTGGCAGCTAGGTCAATGACTCACTGGTGTGGTCACACGGGCTGTGGACTCGGTACCGCTGGGGGATTGGAGGAGTCATGAGCAAAAGGGTGAAGTAACTATAAAAACCCAAATTCACCTACGACCCGAGGTCTAGTTTTTTTCCAAAACTTAAGGTTTTCAGATTCAATTACAAAATGGGGAAGTTTTAACACGTTGTTGGATTCTAAATCGAGATACGCGGTAATAGAAGGATTCAATGCCCTACATTTCATGAGTACTATATAAGAAGACCATCTAGACTTTTAAAAAGTGTACAAATACTCTACAAAAACAAGAAGAACAAGAAGCTATGGTTTGGAGCTGTGATTGATCATCAATATCTCTAGGTATGATTACTTGTTTTCTTGAATATTTTTCATGGATTTTGAGAAAATACCGGGTAATAGAAAATGTCACCCATACCCTAACCAGTCTAATTCTGACGGATCGATTCCAACTTGTTCTTCGTTTGACCAAGGCGGGTAGGGCAGAGACAGGTTGGGGTCCAATCATTTTTTTATTTATTTTATTAGGAAATTAATTGCATTTTCATACTTATAAACATACTTTCTTACGGAAATATAATCCAACGAAACCCATCTTCAATAACCCAAAAAATAAGGAAGAAGATAAAAATGCGAGAAAAGTTTCAAATATTCAAGTCAGTTAGGGAGATGAAAAACATCATCGGAGCACTTCATTTTTTAATATAATTTTTGAACTGATTAAATTCCATTAATATACATATTTTTGTCATCTAATATTCTTTAACAGATTCTTGATGAATAAATATCCGTGTTAGATTGGATTTGATTACAATCTATTAGAGCATTGCTCAGTTGAACCACAAGATTGTTATCTCAAGATTGTTATCAATATTAGGTGATCAAAACTATATCTTGATTTCTAGTCTACTAAGTCGGTTTTGGATAGGTTCAAATTGTAGTTGAGTATCGAGAGATCGACGAAGACATTTGGAGAACTTCATATCGATCGTGTGTGAAGATCAAGCAATCTATTTTACTCACCATACCATCGTTTCATTTATTGAGACTACATTGTATGACTTATAATAGAATTACAAAGAAGATGTTTCGAGTCAAGCTTGTCTTGTGAAAAATCTCGAAATACGATTTAGCGATTAGATGTTCAAAGGTCCTTAAAAATATTAGTTACATGAATTAATTTGTGGATCAATTGTAAATTTCCTATTCAAATTATTATATCACTTGGGAATGTTTCAAACATCATAAGAGAGAAATATGAACTTACTGAATTTCTACTCATGGTAGGTTGGCGAACCGATTCGCAAACCATAGATTTCTGAGATACGCAAATACATGAAGGTTGGCGAACCATTCGCAAAGCTAGCCAGGTCTGTTGGGAATAATTCACGAACCCGGTTGGTGAGCCGTGGTGAACTGAATTTTATAAGTTGGATAAAATAGGCTGGGCGGTTGGAGAACTCGGTTCACGAAACGTGGTCAACCGAGTTCGGTAGTTTAGTAGGGTTGGCGAACTCGGTTCACGAACCGTAGCACCTCCGACTCGTGAACTAGCCCCACGGTTGGCAAACCGTTGTACCAAGTGTCTCGACAATGTTTAACGGATGCTTAAAGACTTATTATTTAATATGTTTAGCATTGCTAGAACTCTCTTAAACATTTCTAAGACTTCATTGATTACTTAAAAACTTATGCGTTTGTATCATGACTAGTTTATTAGGTATTTAAATGAATATCAAATAGCTTTTAGTTTTGGCTAACTTGCCAAACAAAACAAATCATTATACACTTAGTTCAGAATCGAACCTATGTGTATAGTCTTCTATTGTATTTTGAAGACCTAAATTGTTTGCTTGCTTCTCAAGTTATCTTAGCTTGAATTTTAAGCTAACCATGGTATTTGAAAACTTTAAATATAGCATATCTGTCAACTAGGAAAATCAATCCCTGACTCTTTGTGTCCTAGTTGATTTTAGAGTCATCCTCTCTATTGACCTAGGTTTCCTCTGTGAAACGTTTTTAGGTCTACAACTAAAAGACTTTGCTTTGGGGATTCGTGAAGCCAGGTCCGACTATCTTTACCTTTATATTTCGTGAATCATGATCTTTCTTTTCTGTTATCGAGTTTCACATATCTTTTTTCAGCAAGATAGATATTAATAGCAAAGTTCTCTTTTCGAGACTTTGTTATTCCTCAAGATAAATATTTAAAGACTGATGTTAGTTGATCTTTCGAAGATTGTTCTTGAGAGGTGGTTAAGAATCTAGGCTGCTCTTTGGGAGTCGTAATTTCTAGATTTATGAGGTTTGCTAGCTTATTCTATTGCAAACAGATTTCCACACCTTGATCTTTGATGTAAACGAAAATCATATAGGCTTATCTGTTAGAGGTAGATTGGTATCAAAAGTCTTCACTTCGGCTGAAGCAACTCTTAGGTTGTAAAGGACATCAGCTATGGGAATCAAGTGCGTAGAACCTTGCGAGGTTCAAGAGACATAAGGAGCGCGATCAGAATCGAACACGCTGAAGGGTGGATTCAAACAAGTCCTGATAGTAGGCTAGTGTCTCAGATCGGCAATACGGCGTGGTATTTAACTGGACGATGTCCTGGGGTTTTTCTGCTATTACAGTTTCCTCGTTAACAAAATTCTTGTATGTGTGTGCTTTTTACTTTTTCGCATCTTTTGATTGTTAAAAATATTGAATACGTTCATACTCCTATATCAAAAAAAAAGTTGAGTGTATTTGGTATCCCATGCGTTTTCACAATCATCCACCACATCACTTCATGTCCAGTTTTGCAAGATTTGATTAATCCAAAAATCATCAGAGTTTGGTGAGACAATCATCTGGTTTGTTTTCAACATCAAAATTATCGAGTTGAGAGAAGTCAGGGTAGCAACAAATTTACCATTTTTGAAATCCATCTCAACATTTGGTGATGCTGAATTATTTTCCCCAAATGAAAACGAACATAATTTTATTTTTATTTTTATTAGCAAATCATAACAGCCTAAAGAGATGATGACTCGATGTAAAATTAAGAATCAATTATATAGACTTTTCATGTATAGTTCAAAGTATTATAAATAGAACGATGAAACTCGAGAGAGGACAGAAGTAGGGTTGGAATAGTGGGTTAATTTTAATATATATCATGTTTTAAACGATTAAGATGATGTTAATTGAAGAGTTTGTTAGAGCATAGCTCGGTTGAACCCTCCAAGCGTTAGTATGTCAAGTTTGGTTGTCATATTTTAGTGAATCAAAACTCATGTTAAGAGTCGCTTGATTATGTACTAGAGTCAACTTCGTATAGGTTAGCTTGAAAGTATTAGGATAATGAGACTTTACAAGTATTGCGATGACTTGAAGATGTGAAGAAGCAAGGAGCTACAACGACAACAATCATCCTTCCACTTGAGGTTAGTGATATTTGACTTGAACTGTTTCATTCCCTAACGTATCTTTCAAGTCGTGCATATTGAAAACAAAATCTGAAGCATATTTGAACTCTAGATAGACATAGTATTAAGGAATACAATACAAGGTTTATTGCTTAACCATTAAACTTTGTAGATAAGACATCGCCATAATCATTTGAATGCTATTGTGATTATGTATGGGTATGAGGTGAGGATTTCATCCTAGGGAACAATGTTTTACATGTGTTAAGGAAGTAAGTTCATAAACTTGTTTGTGAATCGAAAAGGAAATCGCCAGGCGTTATTGGGATTTTTATTCATTGCATATCTTGTGAACATCCAATATGTGTGATTTAGTATAACCGTTCATGACTCGTTGTGTTCTTGGTAAAACTATTCACAAAGGCCTGACTTATGTATTGGTATGACTATTATTAGTGAAACCGATCTTAAGTAATCACCGAGATGGTATGAATAGGGTTTGTGATTTTATGTCGACCAAATGTGGGAAAGGGGAATCGATCCTAGTATGAGGTGCGACAAGGTTTATAGCGAAAGGGAACCAATCCTATGAACATGTGCAACACGTTTTTAGGCAAAGGGGAACTGATCCTATGGACATGTGCAACACATATAAGTTAGATACCATATATATGTGGGGGAACCGATCCTAGTACCTAGTCATCCGAATTTTGGAAAGCTAGTGTGACTATGCACAGTACTCACATGGAAGGTAAAACCGAAACTTGTTTTGGTAGAACCATTAAACCCAGGATTTGTGATTGAATGCTATTTGATCAATCGCATAGTTCTTGAAAGTCAGATGAACCAATTCTAAACTTGTTTGCAAGTGTGGAAAATCGGTTTCAAGGTTGTAAGTGTGAAAGAGAACTTACAAAGTTAAGATGTCGACGCATACTTTGAACACGTGCTATGAATGTTTATTATTTAATTGTTCAAAGTTATTCCTTAATAGCTAAGGAAGAGAATCCCAGGATCGAAACATAAAAAAGTTAAGAATCTTTTAATTAAGGTTATTAACTTCATTTTTAGGAAAATAAGAATTAGTAATGTGTATTTACTAATTAGAGATTTTCTACGAGAGATTTCGATCATTATTTTTGGACAGAGCATTTCCAGGAATTATGAAAACCGAATTTGCGCTTTAATGAATATCTTGAGAATATTTTCGGTTTGGAAATTCCTTGGTGTCCAAACTTCCTTGTCTATAAATACTTGAAGTTTGCTTTCTAGCAAACTAATCATTCGTAACAACAAACTACCTTTTGTTGTCTTTATACAGTGAAGCCGCCTATTCGGAGAGGAGAGTAACCTAATTAGGCGAAATCTCTTACGGCCTCCTTTAAAGTCTTCTTTGGGATTGAGAAGCTCTATTAGTACCGTTGGTGGGAAACTAGATAATTGCGGTTTATCTTTTGTTTTCTTTGATTTGATTGACTAACGGTGGTTGAACTTTGATTGCACCTAGTTTGTTTATGCTTAACATCTTCTCTTCGATATAAGATTCACTCAAACTAGTTCAGAGTTTGATAGGGATCTTTAGACTCGTTGTTAGTTCTAAACACGATCTTGTGATAATCCATTGTTACTGCATCTCCGTTACATTGCGTGATTGATCACAAGAGATTCAAGTGATTGTGTGCATGTGTTTATTGAAGATCTAAGAAGATTTGAATACAAAGAGGATTTTGAAGATTTCTGATTTGTGGGTTTGTAATCTTTGGTGTGCACAATACTTGTTTCGGTAAAAAGAGGATCCAATTAATAATCGGTTTATCCTTGTGATAGATTGGATTGATTAATTGAGTAGATCGGCATCAACGTAATTCTTTGGATTAAGAGTGTTGTTGGCTTAATCTTAAACGATTACTTCGGTAATTGAACATAAGATAAATCTAAGGACCTCGATTAAGGAGTTTATGTTAAGATAAACGGAAGAGCCTTTGTCCAACTCATATCACTTGGTTGAATAGAGTTGATACCAAACAGATTTGTTGTTCCTTTACCGTTTGGAATACGAACCAAAGGAATTGTTCCAAGTACGTGACTTAGGTCGGAGGCGTGGGAATACGTATTTAACTAGGTGAACTATAGGTTTAGTTGCTTGGTCTCAACTATATGAAGTTAGGTGTAATTTTGTGTAGCGGCTTAATCCCGAGAGTATTCACTGACAAGGTCCCTGGGGTTTTTCCGCATTTGCGGTTTCCTCGTTAACAAAATCTGGATGTGTCATTTACTTTATATTTCCGCATTATAATTAAAGTAAATCACACAAACGTTAATTCCTATTTACTTGATAAGTGAATCCCATTGTGTTTGGTTAAGTCCGAACCTTTTTATCAAGTAACATACTTCGTTGTTGTATTGTCTCGATCTCGTATCCATAGACGATCACACACGAAGTGTGAACCGATTAGTTGTATCTCGACTCAGTCCATAGACAATCACTTTCGGAGAATGGACTTATAGGTAGGAAAAGTTTTAGCTTGAGGTATATTTGGGTACTCTCGCCTTTTCAATTGGTATAAGAGCAGGCAAACACGAAAAGATCTAACAATCTGTATTTGGTACGATCCAACCTATAAGGATGAATCCAAAGGATGGTTCAGTTAACGTATGTCAAGATAATGAGAATAAGATGTCAAGGAAAACCAATGGAAATTGGTCTCGAAAGTCTTTTCGTAAATCAAAGAAAAATTCTTTGACTAATGACTTGACTGGGTGTCAGGGTACTGATCAGAAAAGAGTGAGTTCGAAACTCAAGAAATATGTTTTGGATTCGACTCCAATTCCTAGTGAAAAATCGTTTGAAAAGAGATTCGATTCACTATCCTGCCCGAGTTCTTAATTTCGTAAAGTGATAGAAAGATTTTTCAAACATATTGTAAACTTTTCGAAAAAGGGTAAAACCATTGACAATTCAGACGATGTCCTAGAAATTATTGTTCAAATGAATGTAAGAATATGTGAAGGAAAGCGAGAAACACTTAGTCTTCAAAATAATCTGATAGGTTATGAGGAACGAAAAATGGCTTTATGCAATGAAGTTCATCAACAAACTACAGAGTGTGAAATTCTTACTCAATCGTTGGAATATTCACAGATAAGGAATAAGGTCCTTATTGAGAAGCTTCTTACTGTAACATGTCAAGAGGCATATCTGAATAGATGTTTAGAAAAACATTTCCAACAAGGAATGAATACCTTAAGAGGACATATAAAACGTCTTGAACAAGAGACATTAGCAAACTATCGACTGGCAGATCTAGACCACACGGGTTCAAGTTCAAAGAACATACCATCCTGGGCACAAGATGTAATCAAGGATATTGCATCTCGCAATTTTCCTAACAAAGTGGATGGGTTCAAAACCCAAGAAAAGGAACATGTTAATGCTCCTAAGACAAAGGAGGAAGAATCTCCTTTAAAGGTATTTGATGAGGGAGTTCCTCATCCTAATGCTTAATCGCATTAGAATGTGCATCCTTACAATGCTCAATCTTCGGATATAAGGAAGCACATGTACTTGGGCAATCTGAATCCTACAAACTTCTCTTATTCAAGATAGAGAGAAAACACAATCTACCTTATGAATACTTTAATCATTCTTATGTGTAGAAAGGTTGTCTTACAGCAACTTGAGTAAAAAGGATTTGTGTAGCTGTTTGAAGTATCTCTTAAAACCGTTTTTGGAGATAATATCTTTGGAGAATATTGTGTTTCTGTAACACATTAGATGCGAAAATTATTCTCAAATCTTGTCAGAATTATTTATTTAAGGATGATATCTATGTTTGGAATGTGTTAAAGGTATTTCAAGTATATGTACTCAACTTGTCTGAGAACTTATACAAAAGGATGTATTCTCAAACCAGATCTCAAGCACAACTTCTGAAAGCCTTGAGTGGAATGACTTCTAAGGAAAGTGTTCATCTTGATAATACCTTCAAGAAATCTGGTTGTGAAAATATCGATAATGAAAAAGAAGATGTGACTCATCTCCTTGTTCAAAATAGCTTGGATGCTAAGATTGATATTATCAATCTACGTCAAGTCCTCCTCGCACCATTGAAACTCATCATAGACAAGTGGGATTACTAAGAACCTGTTATCCGTAACCAAAGAAAACTGATTAAACTTGGAATCGGTAATAGGGAGTATGCTCGGAATATTAATCGAAAGGTTAATGCTTTGCCTCGTGAACATAACCAAGGTACCGTGTGCGAGGAATCCGAGTTATCGGCCGAGATATTGTTGATGAAGATCCTCGAAAAATTTGAGGAAATTGAAGATGATCTTGAAAATCACCTTTCTAAAGGTTGTTAGAGATTAAGTTATATCTCATGTAATACTTAATCTAGAAAAAATAGACATCAATTTTTGATTTCTTTTATTTTGATTGTATTAGTCTATTATGAATAAAATTATTTGATTTATAATTTTTCTTGTGATAGTTTTCGGTTTACATAGCATGTGCTTGAATGTTTTTTTTTCTTACTGCTATGTATGTTTATGGATGTTTGATTTCGGTTTTACTACCTTAATATTCGATCTCATATATTGTGAACCCTTGTGGTTTGGGTGACTTTTTGATTTAGCAGGATTAAGTTCTAGCCCATGTTGGTAGGCTTTATCAAAGAATCATGAGGGTGTTGATGGTGGATTTTCGTTCAAGGTTAAATTTGTAAAAAACCAGAAAAATCATGCGCTGACATATTGTAAAAGATAAAGCCATTTATAAGTGTTGGATACTCCCTCACTTAATTCACCAAGAATGGAGCATGTAGCAACAATCCCATTCTCGTGAATACATGAAATTCCTCCGTTGGAGCATGTGGCAACAATCCCTTCCCCGTGAATTTCATATCAGCCTTGTATTTCCGTACTCATTATCGTGTGGCATGACGAATCGAGTGTTACTCTTACATCAACACGAACCTCCAAGCACTATAATGAAACCATGTACGAAATACCCGCACCAAAGCTGATTCTGGGTGTTATACTAGCCCGAGCCCTCTCGGTGTGTTATACTAGCCCGATTGAGCCCCTCTCGTGTGTTTATACTAGCTCCGATTGAGCATCCGACTGACCGTATCAGTCCGATATGATTCGATCGCAGTCATCCAACTCCATAAGCATGATTGGATGACCCCGCATCAATTCCATCACCCCCAGTATGGAATACCCACGGCCGACCCCGCATGGTCGGCCATTGGCCTTTGCTTGCCAAAAGACGTTCATACCAAGCATTATGGACGGAAAACCCTAAATAAGGGTTTGCGGCATATTACATGTGTCGCAAAATCAGTCTCAACCATCCATCTTCGCAGGTATAGATGGAGGGTGTAGATGTAGACTTAAAAGGCCCGAGCATGTCAACACGATCACCGTGGGACCACCTACACACTTGACCAATCGGTCAAGACCAACAATGTTTGGCCGTGACAAAATCATCACCCAAACAAGGAGTGGCGCACCCGCTTTTGAAAGCCAAAATTAGGTTTCAAATCATCACGCGTCCATCTTCTCCCAAGCACGAATGGAGGGTCACAGATTAGATTAAGCAAGGGCAGGTCATACCAAGATGACCACCGTGGGCTCATCTACCTCCTCATGCGAACGGCCAAGGCATCCCATGCCCGGCTAATCCAAAACGCCTCCGCCTAAACATGCGTGGTTACACTTCCCAAATTGCAAATCGATCTCGACCACTCAACTTCACCTGATGATTTGAATGGCTTAGATCACGTTTCATGGGATAGTCGAGGTATAGGCATGATCACTAGCCCATCTTCCCGTCAAACCCATCGACCAAGACCGACCAAGATGTGTCGTCTTGAAACGCTGCGTGCCCGAACTAGGGATCTCGCGCCGGTTTTCCAACTCCTTTGCGGCAAGGATTTACGCAACCGATCTCAACCACTCCTCTTTGCCGGTCAAATTGAGTGGCCTAGATCGCACCTTCATGGGACGGTAAGACATGGACGTGTACACCAGCATGCCATCTACATGCACGTCCGGTCTGGTCCCTCTCCAAATTCTTCCATTACTTGGTTTCGACCAAGTCAAGAGTCATGTTTTGCGCCCTCTTCAAAAACCCTAATATTCATTAACGGTCGCGAGATGAGTGTCTCAAAGATCATCTCCTCAGTCAACTTCACCCCGACTTGGTTATACAACCACAGTCGAGTTATTTGCTTAGTGAGGCGTCATTACCCATCACTTTACCACACCATAACGCAAAGACCGCATAAAATACACATGATACTTCACAAGTATCGACTTTTCCCCAGAATAACACGATTATTCAATTCAGCATTACATGCTATCTTTCGTGGATCCACGATCCACACATTCCGGTTATCAATCAAGTCACAACGGGGATACATACTTTGGGGTATTGGTCTCCGGCGGTTTACGGCGTGCGGCGTGCAACGCGCCATCATAAGAACGTGTCGGGGAAGTCATGGACGGTTAGAGATGAACAGGAAAAGAGTGGGCAAGATCGGGTGACGCACAACTCCACTACTCCATCACTCCACTTCCTCCACTTCCCACGAGAGACGTGAATGAGGCTCAATGACTTGTATAAATAGGTTCTCCGCCCCTATTTCAAACAACAACACAAGTTCGGACGAGACGAAAAACCAAGTGTTAATACAAATCGTATTCAAACACCCAGGCTTTGCTTGCATCAACCCCAAGCCTGCTCATCTTTACCTCGCAAGTCATAATGAGCCAACACCTTCACAATCTCAACACCTTCTTCGCTTCCTCCTAAGATCAACCCCATCTCCTTCACTTTGTGACCGAAATAAGTCCTGAACGCCATTTCTTGGTTTAGGCCGGACTTGCACGGTTGATCTCTCGAATCTACAAGCACTCACCGCGCGAAGGCATTTGTTTAAAGGTTTAAATTCATTCCTCATCCACACCCCAAATTACCAAATTCTACAGGAGTAGTTTTCACCATAAACAATTGGCGACCACGGTGGGAGGTTGATCTAGTGGTTGCAAAAAATTAATTCTCAATTCTTCGGTTTTCGGCTCACGATGCATCCTCATCGGGAAACCACGGGCGGCGGTTTACCATGGGAAGTGTAGCTAGAATGCTTTGGAGGATGTCTTGGCAAATCAAACCGAGTATCCTTAAAGACGGAGCGAGACATTCCGCCTTTTGAATGATATAGCAAGACAATTACAAGAAGGGTCGCATGCATCTACTCTCAAGCGAAGGTCAAGAAATCTTTTGAATCCTTAGTCAAGAGTCACACCTTTACCGGCGGATAGGCAAAAGAGCGCGGCAAGAATCACTGGAGACTCGGGAAAGACGAACAACATGGTCCACCACGAAGACTCGAGGCAACTCCACGGAGGAAAGGACTTGTCGGGGAGTCTCAACGCCCCTCTGGGATAAAGAAATGGAGCCTGCAGACTTACGGGTCCCACTGTGGGAAAGATTTATATCTCAAGACCCTTATCGAAGCCCTAAGACCGTTCAATCCGCATCGACCTTTCAACTAAGTAAAGAAATGCTTGAGGAAGGAGATCAATTAAGGGACACGTGAGTACAAGAGGATGGGAACGTTAAATTCGATCACTCGGCGGTGATATTACAACACCTCCCATCACGAGCAGAGAAGCGTACAAATCCACGGCATCTCATCAAGTGTAATACCTGCAGTCACCAAGCAACAACTTCCACTCCTTCATCGGGATGAGGAGCCAGGAGGGGGCAAGGGGGATGACCATCCCCATTACTACCGAGACTTGATGGAGAAGGTGAAGTTCTTGCTAAGACTCGGACGGATATGGCCGCAACTCGGAAAGAGGTACTGGCACTTTAAGACATTAACTGATCGATTTCCTGAAGAGCCGTGGATAAATTTCTGAGCAAAAAAGGAAGCATTCAACGCACCTAGAAGGTACTTCGGCGGCCGCGGACCTCCATGGACTCCGATCAAAGAAGCGACATCGGATATGAGCGGTCCCGTCATGGAGACTTCTACACTTTGACTCGATCCTCACAACGCATCCTCCCTGCCGGGTCAACTGATTTCACTATGAGCCGCAGGCCGTGGATCGAAGCGGTTTCTCTAAAGGGAAAGTTTGTCAAACTTTCACACCTCTCGAAGAATCGGCGCGCGAGGAGACGTTTTGGCCGCAATCAACCGAGAGGAAGGTCAATTGTGACTCTACATGTCACCGCACGATCAAGGATTTTGATTCGAACGCCCTTATCTACATAGGGCGTCTTCGAATGTGATTACTTATCAAGACTCTCGGGGACATCCAAGGTTCTCCTGGGCAAGTCGACGGAATCCTCCTCCGCAAGTGACGACTTGAAGGAAACCAAACCAAGACCATACGGGAGGAGCTCCGCCGAAAGAATCGACAAGTTCAGCATCCCACTCCCACTTAAGGTCAATTCAGAAGAAGACCGGCTTGCATCATTGAGAACTAAAACCCACAATGCATCTTTGCTCACGAAGCATTGTTCTCCATCCCGTAAAGCCACGAGCCACGTTCACACGAAGAGGGAATGCACTTTTGTGGCGGTAGTCGTGACTAGAGAAAAGGAAAGCGGTATACGATATCGCCATTATCAATTAGCGGGATATGCTGCCCGGTCTCTCCACCCAATGGAATGCTACGGCGTGAACGAACCACAACAACAAGTGCTAGATGCTCACAGCCCCAAGAGGGAAAACCAACTCCCAACCGAGTGAGATTGAAATCGTTGAGGAATCTCTTCCTAGGCCTATCTCCATCGGCCAACCTTGTACGGATAAACGCACGAAGCTCGTGGAACTTCTCAAAGAGTATCGGGACATGTTCGCTTGGAGATATGAAGAAATGCCGGGATTTAGATGAAAATTGGTCATCCATCATCTACATGTCATACACAGATCCAAGTCGGTTAAACGGTTGCGGTTGAACACGAGGAAAATGGATAGATCGAGGTGCTGCATAGACTTTAAACTTGAGCAGGTCTTTGCTCAAAAAACAATCCTCCTCTACCCGACATCGACATGTTAGTAGATGCAAAACAAATGACACAAGATGTTCTCCTCCATGGATGGATGCAGCGCTACAACCCCGGATAAGAATGCACAGCATGATGCAAGTAAGATATCTTTTCAACTCCTCTCGGAAAATTTTATTATACCATACTTTGCCATTTGGTTTAAGGAATACCGATGCAACGTATCAACGCTCTATGATTCGGTAATCTTCCACTGGAGCCGATACCTCAAGGAGCGACCTCAAGAAGATAACGAACCACACTTGGGTCTGGGCTCGGCATGAAGTTCCTTCACCGTCACCAAGGAATTCTTCAACATGAGAGATGTGGTCACCAAGAAACATGGAATTCACAAGGGTAAATTGAACTCGAAGAGGGAAACACTTCAACACTCCCTCAGCGGAATGCTTGTCAATGGTCTATTCAAGAGCCGCCTCAATGCTCTCTCCCGGGACCCCTTTTCGCTTCATAATCCTATTTCCAACACCCTCTCCCGGATCCACCTCAACGTTCGCACGGGAAGCCACTTTTAACATCCTCTCAAGTCGGTTCAACACTCAAGCCACATCAACAATCTGCGCTACGGTCAAGTTATCTTTGATGTACTCATTGCTCAACATACATCTCATCCATCCTTCATGAGGACCCGGCGGACATGAAGAACCCCGAAGTCGATAGGAGGAGGGCTATACGTGGAACGGATATTTTCATATAGTTGGAAGGGCGGTGAACAACTCATCATCAATGTTCGGCATATCCCTTGAAGCCGCCAACACTTCGACTTAGTACATTATCTCCGGAAGACATCTCAACGAGGATTCTTTTCTTCCACAATGAAATAAAATGAAGGGAGTTAGAACTTGTATGAAAGCACATGAGAGATGTAGTCACACACGGCAAGACACAACTCACATCGGAGAACACAAAACTTGATCAGGCTCAAATTTGGTACGGTTTCAAGATGGTATTGATTTCAAGTCGAGGTACAAGTTTAGTCGGGGTATTGATTTCAAGTCGGGTGCAAGTTTCATCTGGTATTGATTTCAAGTCGGTGCAGGAGTTTGATCGGTACAAGTTTTAAGTCCTAAGTATAAGTTTCAAGTCCCAGATTCACTCGAGTTACAAGTCCTAGATTGTTAACAAGCTTCAAGTCCTAGATTGATCAAGTGACGAGTCCGGATCACTCAAGTTTCAAGTCCTGGGTATTGCTTAATATTCAAGTCCGGTATTGATCAAGTCAAGTCCGTATTGCTCAAGTTTCAAGACCTGTGTTGGTCAAGGGCATGAGGTCGGGTATAAAGTTGACATTTAGTCGTGCATACACGATATGGGACCCACGTTCAATCAAGCATATATGGCGGGACCATTTATTTGCACAACACGGTTCTCTCATGTCATGGGAATCATGTTCACGAAATTCAAGCCCACGTTCGATCAAACGGCGCAAGATAGCCCCACCAACGAAGGCACAACGGTCCGTCCGATTAGGCACAACCCCACGATCGAGCGGAGCAAGCACGGAGCGGCCCTCGATCGAAGCTGAGGCATAGAAAGGTCGATCGAAGCGAGCAAGACCGACATCATACTAGGGGAACGCTCTCCTATATGCCTTTTAAACGTAACATACTCCAAGGACAGGATAACCCGTCTCTCCTGGTAACATCTAACTTTGCCTCATAAGTTTTATCTTTAATCGTCACCATCTCATGCCTACCACACAATAAGGTAACCATTATGTGCTAGGCGAGGGACTTAATGTTGATGGTGGATTTTCGTTCAAGGTTAAATTTGTAAAAAACGAAAAAATCATGCGCTAACATCTTGTAAAAGATAAAGCCATTTATAAGTGTTGGATACTCCTCACTTAATTCACCAAGAATGGAGCATGTAGCAACAATCCCATTACGGAATACATGAAATTCCTCCGAGGTTGGAGCATGTGGCAACAATCCCTTCCCGTGAATTTCATATCACCAGTATTTCCCGGACTCATTATCAGTGTGGCATGACGACCGAAAAGTTACTCTTCTGAGAATAACACGAACCTCCAAGCACTATAATGAAACCATGTACCGAAATACCGTCACAGCCGATTCTCGGTGTGTTATACTAGCCCTAGCCCTCTCGGTGTGTTATACTAGCCCGATTGAGCCCCTCTCGGTGTGTTATACTAGCCCGATTGAGCATCCGGACCGACCGTATCGGTCAGGATATGATCCGATCGCTAGATCATCCAACTCCATAAGCATGATTGGATGACCCTGAGATCAATTCCATCACCCCCCAAGGTGTATGGAATACCCACGGCCGACTAGCATGGTCGGCCATTGGCCTTGCTTGCCAAAAGACGTTCATACCAAGCATTATGGACGGAAAACCTAAAATAAGGGGTTTGCGGCATATTACATGTGTCGCGGAAAATAGTCCTCAAATCCATCCATCTTCGCAGGTATAGATGGAGGGTGTAGATGTAGACTTAAAAGGCCAGAGCATGTCAACACGATCACCGTGGGACCGCCTACACACTTGACCAATCGGTCAAGACCAACAATGTTTGGCCGTGACAAAATCATCACCCAAACAAGGAGTGGCGCACGGCTTTTGAAAGCCAAAATTAGGGTTTCAAATCATCACGCGCGTCCATCTTCTCCCAAGACGAATGGAGGGTCACAGATTAGATTAAGCAAGGGCGGTCATACCCGATGACCACTCGTGGGCTCATCTACCTCCTCATGTGAACGGCCAAGGCATCCCATGCCCGGCTAATCCAAAACGCCACCAAACATGCGTGGGTTACACTTCCCAAATTGCAACCGATCTCGACCACCAACTTCACCCTAGGATGATTTGAATGGCTTAGATCACGTTTTCATGGGATAGGCCGTGTATAGGCATGATCACCAGTGCCATCTTCATCGTCAAACCCATCGACCAAGACCGACCAAGATGTGTCGTCTTGGAACGCCTAGAACTATGGGGATCTCGCGCATTGGTTTCCCAACTCCTTTGCGGCAAGGATTTTGCCGCAAACCGATCTCAACCACTCTCTTTACCTAGGTCAAATTGAGTGGCCCCTAGATCGCAAATTCATGGGACGGTAAGACATGGACGTGTACACCAAAGCATGCCATCTACATACACGTCCGGTCGGTCCTCTCCAAATTCTTCCATTACTTGGTTTCGACCAAGTCAAGAGTCATGTTTGCGCTCCTCTTTCAAAACCCTAATATTCATTAACGGTCATTGATGAGTGTCTCAAAGATCATCTCATCCCGTCCAACTTCACCAAATGTTATACAACCCTCGGTCGGGAGTTATTTGGTTAGTGAGCGTCATTACCCCATCGCTTTACGACACCATAACGCAAAGCACTCCGCATAAAATACATGATACTTCACGAGTATGAACTTTCCACAATACGGTTATTCAATTCGACGCATTACATGCTATCTTTCGTGATCCCGATCCACACATTCCGCATATCAATCATGTCACAAATCGGGGATACATATCGGGTATTGTCCGGCAGTTTACGAGCGTACGGCGTGCAACGCGCCATCATAAACGTGTCGGGAAGTCATGGACGGTTAGAGATGAACAGAGGAAAAGGGCAAGACTGTCAACGCACAACTCCCACTACTCCATCACTCCACTTCCTCCACTTCCCCACGAGAGACGTGAACAGGCTCAATGACTTGTATAAATAGGTTCTCCGCCCTATTTCAAACAACAACACAAGTTCGAGACG
>JAJJWW010001989.1:0-66105 GCA_023531295.1 Papaver armeniacum | reverse complement strand
ATCTATGGCTATGGTTGTTTACATCATTATTGTATCATTAATTTCTCATAATAAATATTTTATTAATTTTACATCATAAATATCTTATACACATTTCCAAATAGTTCAAATACCTTATCATAAATTGTTTGAAAATAATAAACTATCTTCATAAATAAACTTTCATTAAATATTTTATTAATCTTGATTATAAATATCTTCTTACATCATAAATATCTTATAATTATCTTCCATTAAATATTTTATTAATCTTTTAATATAAAATCTTGATAAAATATACTTTCATCATTAAATATTTTATTAATAATTTCTTATAAAATTTTTATGATTATCTTAATAAATACTTTCATTAAGTAAATAATAAATTGACAGCCAATGCAATTTTCCTTAAAAATAACCCGAAAAAAATTCAACGATGATTGAGTAATGGATCTACTAATAAACGACAAGGATTAAAATTGACATATTTTTTTTTACTTTTTATGATCCTCATACTGATTGGATATTAATAATGTTAATCGAAAATTGAAACACACTTACATTGACAAGAATACCTCAAATTGGTTGAAATGTAAGGTAATTATCTAATTTAATGTACTGCTTTCTATTCCGAGTGCCTTACCTACTCCACCACGCTCATGTAACTTCCACACCTTATAATCATAATTGATATTTATATGACCATTTTGGATTTTGAAACTAAACATGCGGACACATCATGGCTACCGAGTGACTTTCCATTATCCATATTATCAAGTTAAAAGGTGTATTTTAAAAGGGTGGAAAGGTTGAGATACCACATGCGACGGATAAGTTTACCACATATTTAAAAATTTCAATATGGCAAAAGACAGATAAACTCGTGAAAGACAACAAAATTCATCATGTTCTATCACAAGAAACAATCACCAGGAAGAGCACAACTACTAGGTATAACAATTGATCCAAAAAAATTACATTTGAGGATATTTTTACTAAATCTTAATCTTCCAAGTGTAACCAAACAAAATCACTCAATATGGAACCTCCTGTCTCATTTGCATGGACAAGCTCCAATGAATCGAACAACAACATCAACGTGACTACTATCCAAAGGGATCATGCAATCCATTCAACTACCATCCAAAGGGATCAGGCAATCCATTCAACATTTGAACGAAAACACAAGATGTCAATAGCTATACTATGTGAGATGACAATGAATTATGAGATTGAGGTATGAACTAATCTATTAATCTATTAGACGACTCCAAAAATTTGACGTGATGTTATTACGTGAAGGAGATACATTGACTATATCACGCAAATAACTCGCCCTTGAGATGATTGATGTTTGCATGTATTGTCCTAATGCAACAAGGAATATGAGGAAAATAGCAACGTGAGGCAAAGGTCTCGAGTGCTTCAAATACATTAGATTAATCCCAATGTAATATTTACGTTCTTTTATTTTTGTACAAATTGCTTATAAAAAAATGGAACATTACATAATATAAACATAAAGAAATTGTTGTACTAATCAACACTTGGACATATTGCGTTTAACAATGATGGTTATTGATGGGCCGGAATCAACGATATTCCAAGCGAAAGAAAATGCGACAGAGGAATTATTGGGACATGAGGCGGATTACTTGATGCGGGTGAAAGAGGTATAAGTAATTCGATTGTAAAATCACATAAACTTTATCATACTAGCGTAGATAAATGGAGAAAGTAAAGAGGCAACATAAACCTACAAAGAACACAATGATGTAAAGTTGGTAGGGCAAAATAAATTCGATCATTAAAATAGAGCTTCATGAAAAAGTTTCAAACATTTTTGTTTCTAAATCACTTGCACGCCATGAAACTGGAAGAGGCCTATCTTGAAAAATACTATCTTTGAAAACCACAATTCAAAATACCGTGTTTGCATAATTTATTTTGAAATTTTTTAGATATTCAGCATACAAAATGATAAATTTTGGCTTAAATGGTAAGGGTGCTACTTAAAACATATTAATGTGAAACAGAGAAGGAGTTCAACATGTGTTCATGGTTATTTACTTGAGTCCCGCATCGCTGGATTGTATTCCAGTGCAGTAAGAGTGCCAAGAATTTTAAAGTTACAAAACCATTCGTTAAAAGGAACTGATGGGCACAATATATTGTTGAGGATTTAATGGAAGAGGTTCTCATATATACTACACCCTCTAAAACATAATGGGTACACATTTTTAAATACTTTTCAAACATTTCCATCTAATGAGTGTTATAAAAATTGCAGGAACATCATGGTACGTTGGAGAGTTTGAATCATCCGCTTGATGTCAAAAAATACTATTTGGATGCCAAAAAATCATATTCTCCACCTATTTGGAGGATCGGCAACATGAAAATAACTGATGATGAGTCACTGAATGAAATGTTTGAAAGATGTAATGTGGAAGTGCTATGAAAGTGGAGCATGGGGAGACTTCTATAAACGATATCGATTAGTTGATTTCAATGAGAAGGGAGCGCCTGACAAAATATTTCCTAAAAATATTTAAACTTCCATGTTTATGTGCATTAGCTCATTATAACCAATGAACCTAAATAAAACAGTGTCACGCAGTTAATATTATATCTCTTTCGTTTACCATTTTTTCCATTTAGAACTGACGAATGCCTTGCGTCCGGATTGGTACGCAAAGATTCTGCAATTTCTTTCTCTCAAAAAATACATATTGTAGCTGATCCCCATACTGCTCGACCATAAAAATCCATGCAATGGTTATGCCAAACGGCTACCAAAGAGGGTAACGATTATGGAACTGACCAAGGACACTTATTGTCGTGTGTGGCCATAAGTTTTGAGGACACAATATTTCAAAGATGAACAGATTGTATGAGCGACTTGGAAAGGTGGAGAATGGTCTTACCAATTTTTGCGAATCGGGAAATATATTTCCATAACTAAAAATATATTTCAATACTAAATTTTTTTACAAAATATATTTTCATGTGTGGAAAAATACCGAGAATATATTTCCCATAATTTTGTGGAAATACATATTCCTTGATTGTGTTGGTATCTATTGCATTTGACGGGAATATATTGGGAGACTCATAAAACCTATAAATACATTTACAGTATTAATAATAAAAAATATATGTTGCAGGTATATTAAACCTGATATGGGGACAATAATCACTGAGGTGTAACTGATATTCTAGCGTAATGACAATTAAAACTGCTTTACAATTTGCTGACTATATAAACGCTGAATCTTAAGCAGAATTGACTATCAAATCTCTTGGACCAAATCTGGGAATAGCAAAGAGTGTTCTCAAGGCATGAGGTATTGTGAATTATCTAAATAACTTATAACGAAAATAATATTATTGAATCAATGTGGCTAATGTTTTTCTTTTTTGGGGAAATTATGATGATACAAGCAGGATTTATTGTTTTTTTTTTTTTGAGTTATTAGGTTCATATTTCACTGACGAATGATGGAATACGTTGTTACAAACATCAAACCAATTTGGTGTGGTTGTGCATCACTATGATATCTTCGATTATCGTCAATTAGGATCAAGTCCAAACTTTCTCTTCAAACAGGTTTAGACTTGATACCATCGATGATAACGTTAACGTAAGTGTTTATATACGGAACACAGACATATGAGGCAAAAGTGTTATATGTATTTTTTCTTGCAGACAACTTACACGAGAAATAAATAAATTCTGAATAAATATCGCTAAGGTCTTTCTTTAAATAATTCTTGGGATTTTTTTATGATACAAGCAGGGTTTTTTGTTTCCTTTCTATTTTTGGTTAATAGGTTCATATTTCACTAGCGGATGATGTTCATATTTCACTAGCGGATAATGGCATACATTGTGACAAACATCAAACCAATTTGGTGTGGTCGTGCATCACCATGATATCTTTGATTATCATCGATTAAGATCAAGTCCAAACTGTCTCTTCAAACAACTTTAAATTGATATTATCGATGATAAATGTAAGGGTTTATATACAGAAGTATGGGTTCGAAATATCTTCGCGGGGATTGAAGATCAGGAATAGAATAGCAACGACAATATGATTTCGAAAACACAACAAACTATATTTATAATATTCGCAAAAAAATAAAATATTATATATATATATATATATTGGAATTGGTTGAAGAGAATAAAAACCTTAGTTGTTTACCGAGAAGATGAAATTTGAGCAAATCTACGTGGCAGAAGGACTGAGGTTTAGCTGTGTTGCCATAATGAAGTTCGATTTATTGCATTTGGTCCCTCCAAATTAGACAGAACGTTACAGATTAAAACATGTATATATATTCTTTGGCCGTTATTGCTCCTAGAATATTAGAAGCCAGTGAAAAAGGCCCTCATTTATAATTTTTTGGGATCAATGGTTATACATGTTGTTTCTTGAGATATGCCATCATGTTTTTACCAATGGTGCAGTTTAGCTGCGCTGACACAATGAAGTTGGATGATATGGTATAGGTATGTGTTGACGGTGATTGTATGAGCGACTTTGCAAGGCAAGTATATGGTTTTGCAAATCGATTGCTTAACAAAAATATGATTGAATTGGTACGATGATAGAAATTAACCAACATCAAGGCTCGTGCCGCTACGGCACGGGTTAAGGCCTAGTAAATATATATAAGTTAAGGATTTTGTTCCACATATTAAGCAGGCTAGAGCATGAGCATAAAGATAAAAAAAGTACCCCATTCATTATTCAAGGGAGCCTACGTATCTAGATTGGTCTAACAACATTTCTACATATAGATCGCCAAATATCCTAACCTACAGAGTATGGATCAAGTGATCAAAGATGTATTTGATTACCAATCTCACTTCCCTAAAAGGTCATGCATTAGTTCGTTACATTTTCAAAAGTCAACAGTCACCATAGCGCATAATCAACATCACAGCAAAACGAGGTTACCACATATACATTAGCAGGCTATACAACAATACGAGTATAAATTTGAAGAGCCAAATTATATCATAAACCATATTACTTAACTATAGAACTTAATTTAAATCTAAAGTTTGCCCTAACACAAAGACAAAGCAAACTTGCCTCAATTCCAGTTGGAGTCTCAACCGTCACGAGTTGATGGTATTATCTTGAGCCCTAAACTGCAATTGCAGCATATAAACACCATTAATAGCTATATATAGTTATTTTCATAAATCCAGCCCATCCCCATTTATTATAAAAATAAATATAATTAAAATAAATCCATACACCTTAAGCTTTTACTAGCTTCATTTTTGTACTTCAACTTCATTACCCAACCACCACCCCATCAGTTTTAAAGCTTAGTCTACTCAATCGCCAACCTTCTCCAAAGAAATTTCTTTGCTCGCACCCCACCTTCAGGTAACTGGATTTGTACCCTTGAACCCACAAGCACTTAAAGCCCACATTAAGCAGCTCAGTGGCTGACATAGGATAATAGTGCAGTGTTCTTTAATATTTAAAAGTACCTGCACCAGAGAGAAAGACATTTTCATACATATTAGCAAAGAAAAAATATACCACTGATAACCAAGAATCTAGGCTTCTGAGTACCTTCCAGAACAATCCCAATTTAAGCTTCAATCGAGATTTTGAACTGTAAAAGTCACTTTGGTTTCCACACAAATTACCAGTTCAAGCAATCTAATTGGACACAGAGAGATTAGATAAGAATAATGTGGTTTTTTCTAATAAATATGCCTTAATTCATTTAAAATGGATTAAAAGTTACATAGTATTCATAGAAAGACTTGATTTACATGATACATTTTCCATTATAAACTGCTTACAAATCAAACAACAGGCATCTATGAATCTTAGGACTTAATTTAATTGAAAAGGGCTACTCTAGTCTTCGTCTATTTCAAAACCCAAGTTTCAAATCAAGTCCCTGAATTCAAGATTTCTATGATTACCCATTTGATTAGGATACAACTTAAGTCAAAGATGCAAAAGAGACTCTAAGACAAAAGAGAAATTTGATCTATACCGACATTAGATTTAGGTCAAAAGTAACCAACAAAATCAGAACAACTTCATCAATACAAAACAAATTCAAACCTAAGAATTCATGAAACTGAAATTAAAAATTACCTGATGATAAACAAACTGTTGGAAGCCAACCAACATATTTCTGGTACAAGGGTTCCAGACGGATTTTTTTTCTAGGGTTACGGAAATTTCAAAGCTAGCTTTCTGGTATCTGGGTGTTGTTTACAAATCAGATTTTAGAAGTATGGTTATTCGATTTTTCTTTTTGGAGCTGAAATCGTAGCAGATTCAAGAGTGGTTCTCGGTTTTCAGAGGAAGGGTTCTTGGAGAGGGCGAGAGAGATAGGGAGAGAGATAAAAACGAGATTCTTATCCATATGTTTTTTAATTAATTCTAATATCAGAAAACAAATAAAGATTTTCGGTCCTAATAACCCATCAAAACACCTTATATTAAAGAAACCCCCATGATGTACAACGTTTTAAGAAGTTCAGAAACGTTGCTCCATTAATTTTCATTAATAAACCAAAATTACCTAATTTTTGCAACGTATTTAACGGTGTGCAACGGATATAGACGTTTCAAATGGTGCAACGTTTATATCCGTTGCACACCCCCGAAATTGAAATGTTGCAAAATACAGAAAATGGTGTAGTGTAGTATCTTGGTTTTGACGCTATGATCCAAAAAAAATATATATATTGTGATAAAATGGTTATCAGTCAATAAGGGTTATCAGTCGATAACCTCCCATGATGCATTTGAATAACCTGTACATATTCATAATAAATGTTGTTGTTGACGTGTTTGAATAACAAAAGCTTTACCCTCAACCCCCCCCCCACCCCCAAGTAGATATTCAATTTAAATCTATTTGTTATACCTCTTTTTATAATACAAAATACTACACAATAAGATGATATGTTTCTCCCCCTTAGTATGTGGCTATACTCTCTCGTTAGATGTATCATTTTTAGCACATATATCCTTTCTTAGTGATTGCAAATCACCCGTATACTCCATATATTTCTCCCCATTTTTGTCACAAAAATGACAAAGACATGAAAGGATAAAATAGCAAACCGAAAGGATCTCACAAGTTCAGAAGAACTTATACAGCCTATTAGAGTTATGCACAAAAGTCTAACATACCATTTTAGATAAGAAATACTAAAACTGAAACTACCTAAGTAATTTTATTTAACACCTTATCAAGAAAACAATTGTTCAAGCAATTTTCCCTTTGATTTTATAAGTCATAAAAGAATAGGAATTAGCCCCGCTGCTTATCATGATCCAATTATTCACAAATAATCGTACCTCATTTAGACAAGACAAAACTATACTACTAGTTTTCTTATCAAGGATCCGACTGGACTTGAACAATTGTACCTTGTTTCGATAAGCCTAAACTAAGATAAAAATTGACTTAGTTTTTCTTAATAGGAATCAATTGAACTAAACAATTGAACCTCCTATTTCGTTAAGCAAAAGCAAAAATGGGGAATTTAAATAAACTTTTCTTAACAGGAAAACGATTAACAACCATAAATAAATTGTTACCTTACACTTTGATATGACAAACTAGGATCCAAATCGATCAAGTTTTCACATCAGGAAAGATTATCAAAATAATTATTCCCTCGGTTTCCACAACCACTCTCCCCACAAATAATTATTCCCTCGGTTCCCCCGTGAGTTTTTATTCTCTGCAAGACAAAATAAATAACAAACAAGATAACCTTTACCATAGAAAGGTCAACAAAGTCTTAGCTTTTACGTTTCCAGTGTAAAAAGACTAAAACCGAAAACTCATATGTATACTACTGTTGATGGTGGTTTTTAGATTAGGGTCAAAATCGTAAAACTATGCACCTAACATGACGTCACTATGACCATTAGCGCATTTATTAAATTAATCAGCATGCTTACGTAAGAATTACTTGGGGTACCTTTTTTCACGGTCGTTCCACGGCGGAACCCTTAGCACTAACCGACATCACCTATACCAAACCCTAAAATTCTCATGCTACCGCGCCAAGGCATGCCAACCATGCCAAAGAACACCACCGTGCCAATGGCAAACCGTGCCAAACACATCTCCGCGCCAAGCATGCCAACCATGCCAATGCACCACCTCGTCCCAATGGAAAACCGTGCCAGCCATATCTCCACGCCAAGGCATGCCGACCATGCCAGCCGCACCACTGTGCCAATGGAGAACCGTGCCAGCCACATCTCCGCGCCAAGGCATTCCGACCATGCCAGCCGCACCACTATGCCAATGGCAAACCGTGCCAGCCACATCTTCGCGCCAAGGCATGCCCACCATGCCAGCCGCACCACTGTGCCAATGGCGAACCGTGCCAGCCACATCTCTGCGCCAAGGCATGCCGACCATGCCAGCCGCACCACTGTGCCAATGGCAAACCGTGCCAGCCACATCTCCGCGCCAAGGCATGCCGACCATGCCAGCCGCACCACTGTGCCAATGGCAAACCGTGCCAGCCACATCTCCGCGCCAAGGCATGCCAGCCGCACCACTGTTCCAATGGCAAACCGTGCTAGCCGCACCATATGCCAAACGGCATGCCAAGCCATTGGCCCCTCCTCGCCAAGCCAAACGCACCTTGCCTTGGCCCTAACCATGCCATCCACACCATTGTGCCAATGGCAAACCGTGCCAGCCACATCTCCGTGCCAAGGCATGCCGACCATGCCAGCCGCACCACTGTGCCAATGGCAAAACGTGCCAGCCACATCTCCGCGCCAAGGCATGCCAACCATGCCAGCCGTACCATATGCCAAACGGCATGCCAAGCCATTGGCCCCTCCTCGCCAAGCCAAACGCACCTTTCCTTGGCCCTAGCCATCCTAGCTGCACCATATGCTAAACGACATGCCAAGCCCTTGGCCCTCCTCGCCAAGCCAAACGCACCTTGCCTTTGCCTTAGCCATGCTAGCCGCACCATATTCCAAACGGCATGCCAAGCCATTGGCCCATCCTCGCCAAGCCAAACGCACCTTGCCTTGGCCCTAATCATGCCAGCCGCACCATGTGCCAAACGGCATGCCAAGCCCTTGGCCCTACCTTGCCAAGCCAAACTCACCTAGCCATGCTAGCCGAACCATGTGCCAAACGGCATGCCAAGCCCTTGGCCCCACCATGCCAAACGCACCTTGACATGGCCCTAGCCATGATAGTCGCGCCACCATGCCGGCCTTCCCTATGCGGCTGCTAAAACGAAGGCGTGCGGCAATCAACGGCCACCCTTCTACCTTAGATGCAAATCTTAGCCGTCCAAGGTCGCCATCCAACGCATGGTAACCTTTGGCCCAACGCCAAAACCCTAATTTTTGGCCGCGCCTAAACTATGCCACCTCGGGCCCACATCATCCCTCTTGAATTCTTCCTGAGTTTTACTTTCGGGATGTTTTCACCTCCCGAACGAGTTCAAAACCTAAATATCCCCTTGAAGGAGATAGGAAATTCTTTTCCGGTCGATTTGAGAGGCGGACCGTCAAAATCCGAGTCCGTACGAGAATTCTACAGTGATTCTATTAAATGGCGCTAATTAGGGTTTCTAAAACGAAGGCGTGCGGCCATCAACGGCCATCCTTCCATCTTAGGAGCAAATCCTAGCCGTCCAAGGTTACTAGACAACGTATGGTAACCTTTGACCCAAAACCCTAGTTTGGCCACGCCAAACCACGCCAAGGCATGCCATGCCAACCTTGCCGCGCCACCATGCTTGCCTTCCCTATGCGGCTACCAAAATGAAGGTGTGCGACAATCAACGGTCGCCCTTCAATCCCAGGAGCAAATCCTAGCCGTCCAAGGTTACCAGACAACGCATGGTAACCTTTGACCCAAAACCCTAGTTTGGCCATGCCAAACCACTCCAAGGCATGCCATGCCAACCTTGACGCGCCACCATGCTGGCCTTCCCTATGCGGCTACCAAAACGAAGGCGTGCGACAATCAACGGTCGCCCTTCAATCCCAGGAGCAAATCCTAGCCGTCCAAGGTTACTAGACGACGCATGGTAACCTTTGACCCAAAGCCCTAGTTTGGCCACGCCAAACCGCGCCAAGGCATGCCATGCCAATGGCATGCCAACCTTGTCGCGCCACCATGCTGGCCTTCCCTACACGGCTATCAAAAACGGAAGCGTTCCAACGATCAACGGCTACCTCTCCTCTTAAGATGCAAAATCTCGACCGTCGAAGGTCACCAAGCTAGCAAGTCTCCCAAGCTCGACTTGCCAGGCAACAATGCTACATGTTTTCCACGAAAACATTCGAGACATCAAATCACAAACTGGGGGATCCTCTTTGGGTATTGGTTTGGCGGTTTACAGCGTGCGGCGTACACTACGCCCGTCATAAGGAAGTGTCATAAGGATGAGGCGGTCAGTAAATACAGGGAGTAATGGTGAAACGCTCTTTTTTATGGAACATCAATTCCATGCG
Source organism: Papaver armeniacum (assembly GCA_023531295.1). Classification (NCBI taxonomy): domain Eukaryota; kingdom Viridiplantae; phylum Streptophyta; class Magnoliopsida; order Ranunculales; family Papaveraceae; genus Papaver; species Papaver armeniacum. Next base: position 55,612 of record JAJJWW010001989.1, on the reverse strand, counting down.
TTAACGGTTACCACCTCCTCCCATTTACTCACCCATTTTTCCATTCCTTAATGAGACCAGAGTACGTTTCACTTCGACTTGTATAAATAGGTCTTACCTATTTCCACCGAACAAGTTCAGGTCATGAGAATACAACACTCAGAAACATTTGCTAGCTTTCCATCTATTAGCTTCCCATTTTGTGATACAAGTCGTGAAACCACTACTCTTCCAGAATCAACCTGGTCTCAACACTTTCTTCGCTTCCCTCCCCAAAACAACCCATTCTCCTCCTTTTTGTGACCGAAGCAAGTCTGGAACGGCCATTTCTTGGTTTAGGCCGGATTTGTACAGATTGATCTCTCGAATCTAAAGTACTCCATTGCAGTACATTGTTTAGGGTTTAAATTCGTTTCTCACCCACATACCCGAAATCAACAGAAACCATTTTCACCCTCAAACAAATACATAACACAATTTATGCAACATAAATCGATAATAGCATAATTGTGACTTCACACGTGACTTTTACTATCATAACTTTCTTATGATTTTGATATAGAAATCACAAGGATATGATTCGAAGATTTGTTATACTCAAAAGTTATTGACCATAAGAGGGTTAGCCAATATATGAGACTGGAGCACAACAGTTTATCGCATAAACTCAAACGCAATACACCATAACTATTTAACAAAAAATAAAGTATTGTAGTTACTTCAATCTTGTAGGAAATAAAAATACAAAACCAACGCAAAAAAATAAGGTCATTCCGAGTTCGGACAAAAACTTTATGGGCAAAACAGTTTTACACTCGTTCGTATGGACTTAGGAACTATCCCGGAACCGGTCCTTAGATAAGGTAGGGAACGATCCTAACATGGACCCACATATACAAAAACTATTTTAGTAACAATGTCCGAATTAAGTGATTTTTGGCTCCATTTAAAACAAGAGTTACACATATATGACCTATAAATATCAACACCATACAAGATTGAAGTAATTACTTCTATTTCCATCAAATGCTCAATTATGGATAGAGAAGTTATGACTAAAGAAGAGAAAAATCTCCCTGAAGATGTTAAACAGTCATATAATGATCGAGACATCATGTGCTATATTTCATGTGCTTCCTCACCTTTCATAAGATTGAGCACAAAGGTGAGCATACACATTCCAACACAACTAGGTTATGTTGAGTTGAGCCTTGTCTTTTTTGTCACAGGTAACTAAGACAAAATCATCATTCTTGACCTCTTTTTGGTTTGATTTCTCTTAGTAATTTTCTTGTTTTTCTTGTGATGAGAGTGTCATTATCACAACATGCATTTGTACAAGAGACATTAAACAACATGATGTATTTCTTAAGTCTTTCAAGAAGACTCTTATAAACATTATTATCAATTGGGTGTCATTCTTGTGACTAACTTTTGGTCCCTCCTTGGCTATGAGGACTTCGGTACCCATTTATAGATGGGTTTCGCTGAAGCATCTTTCTCCTTCATACCATTAGGACCATTTCCCTTTTGGATGATTTGAGAAACAACCTTTCTCCAATTTGGAACATCAGATCTTGTATTTGCATTTACAAAGTCATCTCTCTTTCTATAATCAGGTCTTTTATTAGATGACCTTATCGGGCGATAGGCAAACCTTGAACTATTATTATAATAATTATTTTTCCTGAAATTTGGACAATAACGATCTGAGTTCTTTCGGGGAGCAAACTTAGCCAATTCGTCTTATACAAAATAAAGTGCATCCCGTATCTTACGAACTTTGTATCCCCATTGCAAGTGTCCTTTATTACCACAAAAATAACAATGCTTAGTAACATAAGGAGTGTGAGTTTTAATATTACCTTTTTATGAAATCTTTTTCCTTGGAGATTGAAGTGTTTTGTTTTTCCCATCTTTGTTCAACGTTGTTGATTTCTTGGCATTAGCAGAAATGCTTTCTTTGATGGCTGCACTTGCAGAGTCTGGTTGAACATGATTCTTGGGCTAGACAATCTTTACTTCTTTTCCTTCAATTTTTGAAGTTGTTGTACCTTTGACATCAGCGGAATCCTCTGGTTGGGAAGAATTTGTAGCTTTGACAAATTTTACCTCTTTGCTAATATCTGAAGCATTTATTCCCTTATAGCCCAATCCTCGTGTATCACAATGATTTCTACTTGCTTCTAACATTGGGGTTAACTTGTATGAGCTATTATTGGACTTTTTTAGGTCCAAATTTTCTTCTTCCAACATCATGATTTTATCAAGAGCACCAACTAGTCAGACTCAAGGTTTTTTTCTCGAGAGATATATGCACCTTCTTTTTATTCAAAAACCTTTTATTGAGAGATAATCTTTACTTCAGATTCAACAAGTTCTCTTGCATTCAAGACTGTTTGAGTTTAAGTTTATTGTACGATCTTTAAGAAGAGAATCAATAATATGATAACCACTATAAAATCCTTCGAAAACCCTTCTCAATTTCTTGGTTTCTCGACAAAATGGAGTCAAGAGAGAAACGAGATCAGAAGTTTTCGTTTTTGTCAAAGAACTCAATAACATAGAGTATTCTAAAATATCCTCTTCCACATCTCGATCAATATCTGAGTCACCATTATCGGAAATTTCATCCAACTTTTCTTGCAGGTGTATTCCCAGTTGTCAGTATATTCGTCATCAACAAGGTTAACTTGTTTAGGAGATTCACATGAGGTGATATCATGAAGATCTTCAGATATTGATTTAATAGAGATGTCTTCATCAAGTTTTAATTCAAAACTCTCGATATCTTGTTTTACGTTAAGTTAATTATTATCAGGTTCTTTAATAACCATTTTAGATTCAAGTCTTTGATAGGTGTAGAATACACCGTATTTACTATATAGAGTTTATGCTTTCTTTGCTATTTTTCTTGTGAATTATGTACTTATGTTTTGTTTTTGAGTATTTAGGTACTTTGGAGTCATTTGGACCAAAAGAAGAGAAAGACGTCGAAATGGGGCGTATTAAGCTTACGCGCTTGAAGCTTATGTCAACAAATCTAGATCATGGACTTGAAATGGAGGTTGTGGTCGGCAATATGAATGGGAGCTGCCGAGCATCGAGAGACCGAGACTATATGAAGTTATTATGAAGTGGGCTTAACATTTGCCAAGTAGGTGCGGTGGGCATTAGATGGTTAGTGGACACGACCACAAGGGTGCCGCATGTGTGAGCTTGTAAGAATCTCGAGAAATGAAATTTAGTATTTCATTCGTCATCGCCCAAGAAGAGCTGGCTCTCTCCGTCGAGTCTCCATTCTGTCGCTCTATCTAGTCAGCCGTTATTTCAAGTTATGCCACAGATGAAACAAGTTTTTCGATGGGTCTTCTCGGAGGTGTAGCAAACAACCGAACATATAGTATGATTCAGAAAGATGGGTTCTGTTGAATCGGCGGGGAGGAGATGTGGAAGCTATGGTCTCGAACCAAGAGTATTCTTTGTTTATGAATGATGTTGATTGAAGGATTTGGTGCTCGAAATGATTGTAAGTAATGGGATTGTGCGAATTAGTGTGGAATGAATGCAGGGAAGGAGCAAAGTGACCTTAGGAATCATCGGCAAGGTTAAAAACCGAGTTACCCGCTTGTGGCACACTGTGGTATTCGAGAAAATGTCCGAGAGACTTTGATGACGAGAATGGTGCTGAACTGGAGCAGAGTTTCAGGTGGTGGATTGTTGTTTTGGCGGGTATTGTGGTAATGACTCTCAAATGGAGTTTGGTAATCGAGATGAGCAACAGGCAATGTAAGATTGCAAGTGTGTTTGATTGAATGAATGGGTGTGCTTTAAATGTGAAATGCAATGGCGGGAGAAGACTCGAGCTGGGTTGTGTTGCTTTGGTAAAGAGTCAAGGAGCCGACTAGGTGGTCTTTGGTGAGGTTGAGATGCGGTGAATGAATGCTCATCGGTGTATGTGTGAGCCGATATGGCTCGGTAATGAATGGAAGTGGTGCCACGTATGGATGATTGTTAGGTTTACATGAAATCGGTGTTGTGGATTTCAACTTGCGGCCGGGTGGCGATCTGACGAAGATGGATCTGCAGGTGTCTTGGAGTCGCTAGACGTGGTCAGATGGATGTGAACTACAGAGCCTATGGAAGGTTGCGAGTCTGAAAGGTTGAGATGGCCTGAGCTGAGATGTTGAGCTGCAGGCGATGTGGCTGTTGCCAGCTGCAGATTTGTGTTGGTGGTATTACATTGTAGCTGCAATTCAGTGTTGTACTTTGCAGGGAATGATGGCTTTGGACTCAGATGGTTTTGTGATGATGGAATGGCTTTGTTCGATTGAATCTGGGGGAGTGTAGTCACAATGGGCGTTCACGGAGTGCGGTATGGTTCGATTGGAGGCATTGCAGATGTGAACAAAGGGCTATTGTCTTTGTACAACCGAAGTTGTTCTTCGCAGTGATGGTGTTGCAGGTCTAGATTGTAGAAAGGAGTAAGCTGGAGCTATGCGACATAAGTAAAGCCACAGGTACAAGTGATGCTGTCAGGGTAAGCTGGAAATGGAGGAATTTAATATCGAAAATGAAAGGTTGGTGATGGCGAGGAGTATGATGATAATCTGGTGGTGTTTCAAGTTTCAGTGGTTAGGTATGCACAGAATGGAGATTTCAGTTGGAACAAGAATGAGCTTGATTTTAGTCACTACTTGAGTTGGAGTTGAGGTTCTGGTCGAGTTATGGGTTATATCAACTGGAATCTCAAGACTCGGGAATGGAAGTGAGATCTTTGTTGTGCAAAGGTGTTATCAAGCAATAAAGCTAAAGGGTTGAATGGATGTTGGCTTGCTGCTATGCAAGATTGAATGCCAGAGACGCTTTTGGAGTCGCAATGCATGATCACGAAAAGTGGGCGAGATTGGTGCCAAAGTGAGCATAGCCCGGGATGTCGGATTGCGGAAGTTGAAGCTTGAATCGTAATATTTCAACGAATCATGAAAGGGTATGAGTCGGATGCAAGAATTGATGGCGGATATGAGCTACGGACCACGCTTTTGGGTACGTTTTCCGCAAGAAATGGGAATTGGCTAAAATGGTTTTTGTGAATGTGTGGACTGCAGAGAAGCAAAGCGGAGCTACTTTTGGAAGTGTAGAATTGCCTGGTGACGTTTTCCAGTACTTCAAGTGATCGGAGAAAGTTTTCGGCCCGGATTCAGTACCGGTGACCGGGATTCCGCGATGACGTCGACAATTCCGGCGACGCTTTTGGGCCCAAAATTCCAGAGACATATTTTTCACTCCTGGGCTTGGTGGACCAACTTGGAGACGGGTTTTGAGAAGAATTAACCTAATTTTGGGAAAGTATCCTTATGGGGAGAAAAGCATATAAATAGAACTTTTTCTCTAAACCTAGGGATATATCTCCATGAGGGAGACTTCTACTTTTGTTCTAGGGTTTCACATGATAGGTTCTTCTAAACTTTTTATGATGATTTCCAAAAACACAATTAACTAAGTTTTTATTATTGGTTGAAGATGTAGTTGGATTTTGCAACCAAGTTATGATTTTTATGAATTAGTTTTCTCTCAATATTATCGTTCACTTTCTACGGGTTATAATAATTGCATGATTGATGGATTGCAATATGATTGAATGTTTGTTTAGTTGAGTCTAGAATTGATTGAACTCTCATCCATATCTATAGCTATTTTAGGGTTTTCATCGAGCGATAACCTTGAATACGAGTAGCATGATATGATTCTAGGTTGTAGTGATACATCCTCGTAGTCATATGTAGAAATTGACCTTTGTTCGAATTGTTTGCGCAATGTATTACAATTGCATTGATTAGCCTATTTCTGAAACTTAATGCTCCTAGGAATTGAACTTGATTAGCGCAAGGCGTTAGGTTATTCTTTAGGTAGATTTCACATACGCACCCTAATGTGTGTGTTGATAACTTTGGAAATTTACGGAGTATTCTTGCAATAAGGTATTCCATGGCTTTTGATGATAGCGAGATTAAATACGAATTCTATTCATATATTCATAAACTTGTTTACAATTGAAGATGAAACCTTTACCCAATATTTTCACATCCTTGATTTGCGTGTTTTGTTTATTTGCTTTTTGTTTATTTTTATTTACACAATCGAAATTCTTCCGGTGTTTTATATAGGAAACCATAACAATTTGACAACCTAGACCTCTCTGTGGGATCGATCCTTTCTTGCCCTTGCTATATTTATATTTTGAGTAGTAAGAAAGTGTAATTATATTTGTGTCGCCACGACCCCGATCAAATTACAGCGCCGTTGCCGGGGAGGCAACGGTTGTCAATTGTTTTTGGTTTCTTATTTTTGTATTTAGTTTTTGTTTTATTTTATTTTATTTTATTTTTTCTTATTTTCTGGGTTCTAACCTTGGTTTGAGAATCTTATTTCAGGTGCTTATTTCTATGGAAGGAGCATATTGGAGCAATCAATACGGCTTTCAACCTCAACAACATAACAATTATCACCCTTATGGGGAGTATAATCAAAACCAATCCTTTGGCTATGATCAATACTCCACGTACCCTATGAGTTATTCTCATACATATCAACCTTCTTATGGTGGTTATGTAAGTGAGCAACCACAAGGAGGGGAGAATAGTTGTACTCCTATTAATTTTTCCTCTAATTTGGTAGATGAAATGCAACAATTTATGGACACCATGGAGTCAATTTGTAGACAACCAAGCGTGGAACCAATTTCATCGACCGAATGTGCTCATAGTATGTTTGGCCCAATTTCTGATCGTAGTTATGATCATCCACCCATTCAAAGGGAATATAATTGGCCTAACCATACTGAGGTAAGTAATTCTACTTTGTCTATGTCGAATGAGTTTTACCAACAAATGGAATGCTATATTCAGAATTTGGATGGAACACTCCAAGAGCTTCAAAAAGGTATTTCCACTTTAAGACAGGGCATTGATGAGTACAGGGAGGAATTGAATAATTATGTTGAAAAAGGCGAACCTTTGGGGACTTTTGTTGATATTTGTGTAGTTAACTCAACTCTTGATCGTAATAATGATCATTCACCTATTCAAAAGGATGAGTTCGAGAGTAGCGACACTAAATTCAGCGAGGACCAATGTTATGATGACTATGATAGTGATGATGATTATTATGAAAATACATTGCCTAAACCAATTCATGGTGACATCCCCAGGAGTTTATAATGGAGTCTTTTTTTATCAAGGTGAAGTTGAAAAGGAATATGATGACACTAGTGTAGATTACTCAAGCATTGATCTTTATAACGATCAACAACCTATTCAAAAGGTAGAGCTTGAGGATGATGCAATGAGTGTTCTAAAGAAATTCCTTATGGACAATATTGCATCCGCAAAAGAGTATGTGCCTTACAACAAAAAGGAGGAATATGTTGAGAATGAGACGGTTATGACCAATATTGTGGAAGACCCAATTGAACTTGTGAATGATTGTAATGATGATGTTTATGTCGATACTTTGGTTAAGGCAGAAACGGACGAAGAATGGTTGCAAGGTTTGATAGAGGACCATGATATACAAGAGGTGAATAATTCACTTGAGTTTTTCAAGGATGAAGAGGATTCCGTGATACAAGAGATTGTGAAAGGTTTATCTAACCCTTTGCCTATTATTTCTTCTCCTTTACCTCTTATTGGTTTGAATGTATGTGCTTGAAAAACATTGTTGAATGACTTTGTTTCTCGTTTTCCGCCATTAGAGATATTTGATTCTCATGCTATGCAGGTTATGGAACCCGAAACCGTGGAGGTACCCGACTTCTATATTCTTTATACACTCCCAAGTGTGGACAAGAATAAGTGTGGGGGAAGCTTTTATCGGTTCATAGCTTCACTTTTGCTTTATGTTACTAATATTTGTGTGAAGCTAGTGTTTGCAAAACAGGTTCTATGGACGGATCCCCAACTTTTCAGATTATTGGTGTATGGGAATAAATCTTGCAAGGATATAGTCAAGGGTCAGACTATAAAACAAGCGCTAAGTGGGAGGCAACCCACCGGTTTTGTATCTCTTATCCTTTTGCTTTTTATTTTTGTTTCGTTTATTTATTTTTACTGTTTTCATATCATATTTGCATCCCTATGTTTAATTTCATTGAGTCCGTAATCTATCTTAGAAGAGAATTATGACGAATACCTTTTTCGTCAGAAAATTTCAGACTGCGCGTAGTTCAGTCCAGAGACCATAACTGTCAGACCGTTTATTGAAACACTGTGAAATTTTGACACTGTGTAGAAAACACGTAGGTGAACAACTTTTGTGAAATGGAGTTTTTCCAAATTCCTTACTAATTTGCACAGTTTTTGCGTTTTATCTGCTGTTGCGTCAGAATTCAGAAATTTCGGTTTTACACATTGAGGACAATGTGAAGTTTAAGTGTGGGGGAGCATTATATGTTTGTATAGTTTGTTTTTGACACCATTAGTGGATGGAACCATTTTGAATGCAGGAGTTGAGAACCAATTAACTAAAAGGGACGAATATAGCTCAGAAATCACAAATTAACATGATAGTTGTTACCATATCTCGGAATATCACCATATCACATTCTATTTTTATTTTTCCATATTTATCTATTATTCTCTAAGTGCTTTGGTGGGTCACTAAACATCGACGTGTTATTACTGCTAGGATGAAATAGAGTGGTTGAGTTACTAGAAAAAAGAAAAAAAAATTGAAAAAAAAAAAAGAAAAAAAAAAATGAAAAATTGAAAAGAAAAAAAAAAAAAAGGACCGACCAATTAGACCAAAACGGAATAAAAAGACACTTGGGAATAGCAGTATGTGTGAAACGTAGTCCCACTGTCTCCGTCGCCTAAACAAGCGTGGAATGCAGGATCCAAGGCAACTATCATGTACTTACGACAAGAAGCATGCGCTTGGATCAAAAGATCTAATCATGTCGTCTAAAAAAGAGAAATTGGATCCAGTTTGATCCAATCATATAAAAAAAAAAAAATTATTATTGTGTTGAATAAAGTCACTCTTGGTTCCCTTGTATATGCCAATTGATTTGATGTAGCATTCAAAGACTAAGTAGCTCAATCCAATAGGATTAGGTTCATCTTAAAAAAAAAAGACCTTGACAGATATGGGAAACATCGAACACTTGTGAATATTCGCCAACATCTACATCTATATCCATCTTCTTAATCTTTTCATTGTGATTGTGGTTTGTTAGTTTCCGAGTATTGTGGCTTGTTCGACTATCTAATTAGAGTTTATTTACTAATATGAATTGAATTTGCAAGGTACCTCCTCCTGTAGTCAATTTGGATACGTTCATTGATTTGTCACAAATAGACGGAGCTTGAAATATAGGTTTTGTAGGTAGACCTCTTGTAAACATTCACGAGACTATAACTCGTCCACTAGGGACACCTAGGGGTTTAAAGGCTTGTTATTTATGCTAAAAGTGACCGTAGCCTCGACGACACGGAGTTGTTGTATTTTATTGTTTTGTTTGATTTGCTCGAGGACAAGCAAAGTCTAAGTGTGGGGGAATCTGATAGGTGTAGAATACACCGTATTTACTATATAGAGTTTATGCTTTCTTTGCTATTTTTCTTGTGAATTATGTACTTATGTTTTGTTTTTGAGTATTTAGGTACTTTGGAGTCATTTGGACCAAAAGAAGAGAAAGACGTCGAAATGGGGCGTATTGGCTTACGCGCTTGAAGCTTATGTCAACAAATCGGAGATCATGGACTTGAAATGGAGGTTGTGGGCTGGCAATATGAATGGGAGCTGCTGAGCATCTGAGAGACTGAGACTATATGAAGTTATTATGAAGTGGGCTTAACATTTGCCAAGTAGGTGCGGTGGGCCATAGATGGTTAGTGGACACGACCACAAGGGTGCCGCATGTGTGAGCTTGTAAGAATCTCGGAGAAATGAAATTTAGTATTTCATTCGTCATCGACCAAGAAGAGCCAAGCTCTCTCCGTCGGAGTCTGCCGTTGTTCTTTGCTCTATCTAGCTACTTGGTTATTTCAAGTTATGCCTAGAGATGAAACAAGTTTTCGATGGGTCTTCTCGGAGGTGTAGCAAACACCGAACATATAGTATGATTCGGAAAGATGGGTTCTGTTGGAATCGGCGGGAGGGAGATGTGGAAGCTATGGTCTCGAACCAAGAGTATTACTGTCGGATGAATGATGTTGATTGAAGGATTTGGTGCTCTGAAATGATTGTAAGTAATGGGATTGTGCGAATTAGTGTGGAATGTGAATGCAGGGAAGGAGCAAAGACCTTAGGAATCATCAAAGCAAGGTTAAAACTGAGTTACCCGCTTGTGGCACACAGGTATTCGAGAAAATGTCTCGAGAGACTTTGATGACGAATGGTGCTTTGAACCGGAGCGAGTTTCGGGTGGTGGATTGTTGTTTTAGGCGGGTATTGTGGTAATGACTCTCGGTGGAGTTTGGTAACCGAGATGAGCAAATGTGCAATGTAAGATTGCAAGTGTGTTTGATTGAATGAATGGGTGTGCTTTAAATGTGAAATGCAATGGCAGGAGAAGACCGAGGCTGGGTTGTGTTGCTTTGGTAAAGAGTCAAGGAGCCGACTAGGTGGTCTTGGTGAGGTTGAGATGCGGTGAATGAATGCTCATCGGTGTATGTGTGGTGATATGGCCTGGTAATGAATGGAAGTGGTGCCACAGATGGATGATTGTTAGGTTTACATGAAACTGGTGTTGTGGATTTCAACTTGCAGAGCTGGTGGCGATACAGAAGATGGATCTGGTGTGCTGAGTCGCTAGACGTGGTCAGATGGATGTGAACTACAGAGCCTATGGAAGGTTGCGAGTCTGAAAGGTTGAGATGGCACGAGCCGAGATGTTGAGTCTGCAGCGGCGCGGTTGCCCGGCAGATTTGTGTTGGTGGTATTACATTGTAGCCGCAATTCAGGTGTTGTACTTTGCGGGGAATGATGGCTTTGGACTCGATGGTTTTGTGATGATGGAATGGCTTTGTTCGATTGAATGGGGAGTGTAGTCACAATGGGCGTTGCGAGTGCGATTATGGTTCGATTGGAGGCATTGCGAGATGTGAACAAAAGGGCTATTGTCTTTGTACAACTGGGTTATTCTGCCGATGATGGTGTTGCGAGTCTAGATTGTAGAAAGGAGTAAAAGGCTGGAGCTATGCGACATAAGTAAAGCCACGGAGTACAAGTGATGTCATCGGGGTAAGCCGGAAATGGAGGAATTTAATATCGAAAATGAAAGGTTGGTGATGGCGAGGAGTATGATGATAATCTGGGTGGTGTTTCAAGTTTCAGTGGTTAGGTATGCACAGAATGGAGATTTCAGTTGGAACAAGAATGAGCTTCAGTTTTAGCTGCTACTGAGTTGGAGTTGAGGTTCGGGTCGAGTTATGGGTTATATCAACTGGAATCTCAAGACTCAGGAATGGAAGTGAGATGCTGTTGTGCAAGCAGGTGTTATCAAGCAATAAAGCTAAAGGGTTGAATGGATGTTGGCTTGCTGCTATGCAAGATTGAATGCCTGAGACAGTTTTGGAGCTGCAGCCGCAGTGCGAAAAGTGGGCGAGATTGGTGCACCAGTGAGCATAGCCCGGGATGTCGGATTGCGGAAGTTGAAGCTTGAATCGTAATATTTCACTGAATCATGAAAGGGGTATGAGTCGGATGCAAGAATTGATGGCCGGATATATGAGCTACGGACCACGCTTTTGGGTACGTTTTCGCAAGAAATGGGAATTGGCTAAAATGGTTTTTGTGAATGTGTGGACTGCAGAGAAGCAAAGCGGAGCTACTGGAAGTGTAGAATTGCCTGGTGACGTTTTCCAGTACTTCAAGTGATCGGAGAAAGTTTTCCGGCGACGGATTCCGGCTGCCGGTGACCGGATTCCGGCGATGACGTCAGCAATTCCGGCGACGCTTTTGGGCCCAAAATTCCAGAGACATATTTTTCACTCCTGGGCTTGGTGGACCAACTTGGAGACGGGTTTTGAGAAGAATTAACCTAATTTTGGGAAAGTATCCTTATGGGGAGAAAAGCATATAAATAGAACTTTTCTCTAAACCTAGGATATATCTCCATGAGGAGACTTCTACTTTTGTTCTAGGGTTTCACATGATAGGTTCTTCTAAACTCTTTATGATGATTTCCAAAAACACAATTAACTAAGTTTTTATTATTGGTTGAAGATGTAGTTGGATTTTGCAACCAAGTTATGATTTTTATGAATTAGTTTTCTCTCAATATTATCGCTCACTTTCTACTTAAGTTATAATAATTGCATGATTGATGGATTGCAATATGATTGAATGTTTGTTTAGTTGAGTCTAGAATTGATTGAACTCTCATCCATATCTATAGCTATTTTAGGGTTTTCATCGAGCGATAACCTTGAATACGAGTAGCATGATATGATTCTAGGTTGTAGTGATACATCCTCGTAGTCATATGTAGAAATTGACCTTTGTTCGAATTGTTTGCGCAATGTATTACAATTGCATTGATTAGCCTATTTCAAACTTAATGCTCCTAGAATTGAACTTGATTAGCGCAAGGCGTTAGGTTATTCTTTAGGTAGATTTCACATACGCATCCCTAATGTGTGTGTTGATAACTTTGGAAATTTACGGAGTATTCTTGCAATAAGGTATTCCATGGCTTTTGATGATAGCGAGATTAAATACGAATTCTATTCATATATTCATAAACTTGTTTACAATTGAAGATGAAACCTTTACCCAATATTTTCACATCCTTGATTTGCGTGTTTTGTTTATTTGCTTTTTGTTTATTTTTATTTACACAATCAGAAATTCTTCCGGGTGTTTTATATAGGAAACCATAACAATTTGACAACCTAGACCTCTCTGTGGGATCGATCCTTTCTTGCCCTTGCTATATTTATATTTTGAGTAGTAAGAAAGTGTAATTATATTTGTGTCGCTTACGACAGCGGTCAGTCTTATAGTTTGGATAGCACCAAACACAAATTGTTTGATCTTTCGTGTTTGCCTGCTCTGATACCAATTGAAATGACTAGGGTACCAAGTATACCACAATCTTTTCGATATCAACCTATAAGTCTGATACCTTGATTGATTGTCTATGGAAAAAGTCGAGACAATACAATACTAAAGTAATCACTTGATAATAGTACTTATGGTGCAAGACCGATATATTATATGATCAATATCAAGTGCTTTGGATTAACGCGTAGTATATTTAATTTTAATTATAAATAAACTAATAATTATAATCACGAAAAGTAAAGTAAAGACACAACAAGATTTTGTTAACTAGGAAACCACAAATGCAGAAACATCCCGGGACCTAGTCCAGTATTGAATACTCTCAGAATTAAGCCGTTATACAAAGACACTACCAACTTCGTATAGTTGAGACCAAGTAAACTACCCCTACTCACCTAGTTTCCTTAGTATCCCTGCGTCTACAACCATCTGGCCACCCCTAGTTAAATGAATATTGTCGAGAAAATTCAATTAACAAAAGAAAGATTTTCAGAAATGACAAACCAGGGAGGAATAACAATGGAGTTTTACAGACTTCAGACATATACGCTTTTGCCAAGAGTGTAGCTTTAGCTCTTGATACCAGAGAGATGGTGTATCTGAGGAATTTTCTGAATGGTGAGATAAACAGGAGAAACCAAAGAGTAGAATATGAAAGGGTTCGACATGAAAATGTTGTCGAGTTTGCTCCATGGAAAGAAAGGAGAATTGCAAGAGATGCACGAAAGGGATGAAAGAGATGATTCTTGTGTCTGGATAAAAAGTATTAGTGCAATAGAAAGTGAATCAAAGGAGGCTGAGGGGATTAAGGGACATGAAGATGGAGTGAGTTCTTGAAGTGAAGATGAGGAGAAAAGAAAAAAGAGAGCAAAGAAAGAAGAGAATGCATGGTATGAGAGGTATTTGGCGGATAAAGTTGATCTTCCAATCTTTGCAAGAACCATGAGAGATCGATTAGATATTGATTCAGATGGAAAGAAAATTGAGGGGGTTGATGAGAACAGAGATGTCGTTGAGGATGATGAGGCCATGTAAGAGAATTGAGACGATGATGAGAACAATGAAGATGCTTCTGATGGTTATGGTCATGCAGATTCAAGTGGAAGTGAAGACAATGCACATACTGAAGAGGAGGGTTTTGTAAGCAGCGAGGAGGATGACTCTGATTAGTCATCTCAAGGTTATCAAGAAGATCATAGATATGAAGCTTAAGGGAAGTTTAAAGATTGTTAACAATCTTTCAAGAGATCTTTAAAGGGAAGTTTAAGCTTTATAGATATATGAAGCTTAAAGAGATCTGTCTGATTTTGTAAGGAATGTTGGTAACGGTTGTAAAATCTTTCATAAAACTGGTGGATCGAAACGATATTACAGATAATCCAGAGAATGAAGTGCTTGAGTTTTCTAAGAGTATGATTGTAGATTGAGCTAACAGAGATAAAATCATTTGAAAGTTTCCTGTAGAACATGCTTATATCATGATGACGGAGAAGAGCTCAAGTTTATGACAGGGTAATGCTTGATCAGCTACAACTATTCTCCTCACACGAGGAGAATAGTCACTTGCTTTCTCAAAAGAGCCGTGCTATCCCACAGTGTCACTCGGGAAGGAAATATAAGCTAGCACCTTATTAGACGTAGGATCATCTAGCCAGCCGTTAGATTATAACTAATGTAGCTTTTCCAATTAATTACAGCTGTCAAAATTAATATATTAGAAATAAGTCCCTTTGAATTTGTTTTTTTTTCAAAATCTGTCCTTTTTCTTAACTAAATTGATTTGTACAGATTGCAGTCAGTCCGATAGGCGTCGTCCACTCTTTCCGGGGACTGACTCAAGACTTTACATCTTTAAATTCCTTTTTTTTTTTTTTGATCGAGAAAAGTGCGTGACTACGTTATAGAGAGTGACGAGATTACATAAGATTACTGGGAGGACAAGAAGTAACCAAGTAATTTCCACCTCTGCAAATAGCAATATTAGCTAGTAGGATCTTTTTTTTTTTCCGATCGTATAGCAAGTAGGATCATCATAAGCATAACAATAAGCTCTAGGACAAGCATTTTTAAGATCGTGTGTGCAGGTGCTATAGGATTCCCAAATTAACCAGTGAGTTGAAAACAGAACAAGCACTTTTAGAAGCAACAACGTAACTATTACAAGCTCACAAGAGATTTTACTTGTCATTAAAATCAAGCTCACAAAGTGTAATTTCAGCAAGGGTCACAAGTGGTGTGCACCACCGGCACCATTACAGTCTGACAAGAGAATCAGTGAAATTATGAATAGAGTTTAGAATTTTCTCTTGAGTTCTAAAAAGCATATATGAACTACGTAGCTTATATGACTACTGCTTCAAAAAGAGAGAAAAAAAACTACAAAATCTAAAGAAAACTCCTGCAACACCATTATGTTTCTTCACGATGGGACCTTTTTCTTAATAATACCAATAGCAAGCATCTGCCTTGAGTCTTTGGTAACAAAACATGGGCTTGGAGGGAGACATCTTAGAATAGCAGCTCAGCATTTTTCAAGAACTTAGGTTCCTTTCTTAAAGGAATCTCAAATACACTCAAATATGTGAATCCTGTAGCACATAAGAAGATATTAATTAGTGACCATAACCAGTAGGAGCAATATATACAGTCATTAGGCTACAGATGTGGAAGCAATATTTACCCAACTACAACCAGTAAGATCAATATTAAGATCGATTCCATTGCTTTGACCGGATTGTTGTCGCATGTCAGCACTTTTGTTTGTATAACTATATAGATATAATTAAAGACACACTAGAGTTAGCATATACAAACTATGCCAGCTAACTTAAATAGGAGAACCCACGAGACCATAATCAAATAACGATAAGCATTATGCCATAGAGATTTTATACACACCTTACAGGTTCATGTTGATGATTTTTATTTCTGCAAAAACCATCCTTGTTCGACTCTCGAAATATATTAAATTTAAATTCTCGGTAAAAATAAAAAGGAAGGGGTTAGTTCTAACCGTATACTACCATAAAATAAACGATGCACATACGTCTTTTTCTTTTCTTCCGTTGCGTGTCTTGAGAGTTTCCATTATCAAATGCAACGGACTTATTTCTTTTCTTTGGTTGTTTATCTTGCGAGTTTGCATTGTTCAATTTAGCTGATGTTGATGTCGATGTCGGCAACCTGCATATGATATAAAATGAGTATCATATTTTATACATTGATTACTAACTATAATAACTCAATTCTTTAAATTACCTTGGCGAATCTTTTGGTTTTGTTTTTTTCTTTGTTTCCTTGTTCTTCCGCTTTTTATTGAGCTGGTCAAGCCATGACTTCATTTTTCCAGTTTTACCTTTATGCTTTACAATTGGTGGTTCTTTCTACCGTTTCCTCATGCCTTGTAATATCCTCATCCCGTGTAACATCACGTTCACTGGGGTTTGATTGAGAGGATTTTATAGCTTTCTCTATTTCCTCTAAAGCTTTCTGTAACACTTGTACTGCCACATTGTATACTGGGATTGATGTTGAACCTTTAACTGCAATATTGATCGCATCTTGACAAAGTTTACTATATCTAACCGTAATTGTATCCTGACAATCAGCTACAATTTCTTCTCCTTTGTCAAACACAAGTGCTCCATATTTAGCATCTTTTTTCCACCGTTTTAGAACATGTTGAGATGGAAGATTTTGAACATTCTCGACTACAAAAACCTTTAAGATGTGTCTGCACAAATAACCAGCAAATTCGTATCAGAGACAACCGCATTGAGCACTCTTATCAAATGAGTCAAATGTCACAAATTCCTTCTTTTTATGTTCATATCCAACTCTAGATACGTGATAAGTGGATATTGTTCCACTTTTGTCCACTCTTTCATGAGAATAAGAAAAACATTGAGTTAACTGCTCTTGGAATTTAGTGAACATTGTCTTTGTGTACACTGAAGCTGCATCTTCCTCAATACACATCATAAATCTCAAAACTGGGCTTGTATATATTGTGTCGTAATCCATATTGTTTTCTGCTTCTCTTCTTGCAACTACTGCTCTTGCAAACTGCCGGACAAATTCACAGAAAGGCATATCTCTTCTTAAAAATCCATCAAAATAAGAGTTGATACTCTCACTTCGTTGTGTTGTATACATATCAGCACAAAATACGTCACGTGTGTAAACTGACGCCCAGTGTTCACGCTTGTTGTATAATGTTGACAACCATTTATTTTTTTTCCAAATTATGATTTTTCAGCATTGTAGTCCAAACAAGCTCAAACTCTTCTACTCTTTCATATCCATATAAGCAATTGCTAAATTCCGAAACAAATTCTTTGCTTACATTTGACAAATTTTTCATTGCATTTCTACATATATGCCATAAGCAAAATCTGTGACGCGTACCTGGAAGTACATTAGCAATAGCCCTTCCAATGGCCGATTCTTGATCTGTAAGAATAACTTTTGGTGCTTTGTCATGCATTGACCTCATCCATGTTTTCATTACCCATTCGAATGATTCCTCGCTTTCAGAATAAAGCAAAGCGCCACCAAACAATACAGTTTGATAATGATGATTAACTCCCACAATTGGAACAAATGGCATGTCATACCTGTTTGTACTGTAGGTAGGATCAAACAAACTACATCGCCAAAATAATAATAATCCATCCTCGATTTAGCATCTGCCCAAAAAAAGTTAGTCATTTGGCCTTCCGAATCGAGTTGAATTGAATAAAAAAATGACGGATTCTCCATTTGTTGGCGTTCAAAGTAGTCAAGTACAGCTTGAGCATCTCCATGTTTTAGCTCCAATTGTCGCTTTGTACTTAAATAATTTCTTGCATCCTTTGGAAGAAATCCAATGTTCCTGACTCCACCTGATTCAACCGCCAGGTAATTCATCATTTGATTTGTTTTGACACCTGCTAGACGCATGTTCACTAGAAGTTGTTTTTGGCTGCTACTTATGGTTCTCAATGAACGCATGTTGTGCCTTTTATTTGGAGACACAAGCTTATGACTATGTTCTTCTGTAACACGAGTAACAACCCATCTATCATTTCTCTTTGTTATAATCATAGCAGCATTACAGTTTGCCCTTATATCTGCTTGGTTTCTTTTCCTTTGTTCAACAGGCTTAGCTCTAGGATCTCGTACCCCTTGACGACTGCAACAAAATGTGCGTCTTATCACTTCAAAAGGCGTAACTCTAGACTTACTGGTGGAGTGCCGACGAATACTAAATCCTGTATTACCTGCATACCGATTATAAAAATTGTATGCTTCCTCTTGTGATTCAAATTCTTTCCCGATGTATGGGCGAATACTACTAATTTCTTCTTCAGACAATTCCTTTGCGGTACTGGGTGGAATGTCTTCATCGTCAATCACATTTTTTTGTTCTGCATCTGCTGAACTAACGCCCTCATTGTTTTCCATATTATTATTCTCGTCTTCATCATAAAAATCTACCTCTTTAATCATGGTTAACTTCAGTAAAATATTTATTTAGTAATTGAAAATTATTATCAAACCAAAACCCTAATTCATATATCTTAAATAAACAAAAAAAAAGGTTAGGGTTTAGGCTCTTTAAAAGACTGCATTTAATTATGGTTAAAAGTATAATAATCCAATTGGCTAGTAAAATATTTATTTAGTAATTGATTACTTAAACTATTATCAAATCAAAACCCTAATTCATATATCGTTAAATAAACAAAAAAAAAGGGTTAGGTTTTTTTAGAAGACAATTACTCTTTTTAAAAGACTGTAGTATATAGTAGGATTAAAAGTATAATAATCCAATTACTAAACTGACGGAAAAAAAAACCAAACTAATCAGTCAAAATCATTTAGTAAATTAAGATCAAACTAATTATCATTTGGTAAAAATTAGATCAAATTGGTTTGATAAATGTCACATCAGAGGACTCATCGTTTCCGAACCATCAAAGAAGAAAGAGGGTTTTCACTTTTTTTTTCTTTTCTAGACAATTACTCTTTTTAAGTTGTTTTTGATTTTGGTACTTATCTCAAAAAATCACTTTGTGGGGAAGATTATTTCATAATATATTAATTTCGTGATGTTGTAATAACAACGAAGATGATGAGCAATTCTCTGTTCGCAACAGTAGCGCTTCTACAACGAGTACACAAGGAGGAATCAAGCTTCTCCATGGAACCAATCAATTAATTAATTAATTAATTGTTGAAAGCACTTCGTGGAATCAAGCTTCTCCGTGGAACCAATCAATTAATTAATTAATTAATTGTTGAAAGCACTTCGTGGAATCAAGCTTCTCCGTGGAATCAAGACGAAAATATATATTCTCTTGCTATTGTTGGTGATCTTCTATACACCGATTCCGACAGCAAGAACATCCGTGTTTGGAAAAACCAAAAAGAATACACTGGTTTCAAATCAAATAGCGGTTTAGTTAAGGCAATCATCATTGCGGTGAGAAAATCTTTACTGGTCATCAAGATGGAAAGATTCGAGTTTGGAAAGTTTTCAAATAAGAATCCAATACTTTCTATGGACTTCATTTATGGAATGAAGTTTATTTTTGGTTTTTATATGAAAGTTCATTTTCCGGAAACGAATTTTGACAGCTGTAATTAATTGGAAAAGCTACATTAGTTATAATCTAACGGCTGGCTAGATGATCCTACGTCCAATAAGGTGCTACCTTATATTTCCTTCCCGAGTGACACTGTGGGATAGCACGGCTCTTCTCAAAAATCACTTAATTCCTTTTCCTCCAAACGTCATAGAAGAAGAACCAAGGGCCCAGTGACATGCATAAAAATGCTGATTTTTAAATGGAGGCCAACAACCCCATCAGCTGATTCAGCTTAACAAAAGCACAATCAACAATTGAAATGATTTAGTAGTGGCCGTTTCGAGTACTAGTCTAGTGTTGCTTTTGAGATAATCATCAATTGAAACACAAATACAGCCACGCACAAAGAAAAGGATCAGTGATTCATCACGAGTTCAAATTGATACAAGTGTGTAAAATTGCACCTGCACTGATCGGCATTATTAAAAAGAACTGCTCAGTAACATATATTTACCACAGTTAATCCAACTCTTCTTTAACCTATATCGGTCAGCCAGAACCTATCTGCACAATCTATTGGTGTTTACTTAATGACTTTTTTTTAGCTGTATCACCAGGGATCACAAACTATATACTATCCACTACATCATGTTATCTCTCATTTGATCCCCCTAACTTATTTGTTGTCTCAGTCTTGTAGTATACTCTTCTCGACAGTATAAGATTATAAATCTAAATTGGTTGTAATGCCCGTTAGTAGATGATGAGAGATTTGACTTAGAAATATCACAACGGTGTGTCCAACAATGCAGTGGCTTTAAAGTTACCCACTATGCCCTCACTCAAAAGACGCATAGCTGCCCCCCTTGAAAACTTCCTCGCAAATATGAAACAAGTAACGGGTGTAGAATTAGATTTACACCACTCCACCCGGTACTCAGACTCATAATTCACATGGTTGATGACCTGAAGATATTTAAAAACAAAAATAGAATCACTTGATTAAGACATAAAAAATCATGCAGCAAAAGTTTTTGGTAAGAGAAATGTTGTAAAGTGATCAATCTTTGAGGGTTGTATTATAAAAACTCTAGCACTCATAAACATTATGAGAATAATGGAAAATTGATTTTCGTAAAGAACAATTGAGTGAAAATTTTAAATGCAAGTCCAAGGCAGGCAGCATTATTGACGTAGTATGACGTAGTGTGAAGGTGATAAAATAATATCAAGGTTGGGATACTAGTACACGGTTCCTACAGTCGACTGAAGATCATTCTATTACTGATTTGCAGTTCAGAGGAAGACCGCATTAATGAGTAATCAAATTCTTAAAAAGACATCCTAATCGGATGAGAGTACACGTGGACAGGAAATGAAAATGTCTCACCTTTATTTCATTAATTTGCTGAGTGCCTGCATCGGCATAACCAAAAGTGAACGGATGCCATCCTTTCTTGTCAGTTTTTGTTTTAGACTCATTCCAGAATGTGTAGGTCAGTGTTCTTCGTTCAAGTTCTCCTTCAAGATCACTCATCTGAGACAAATTAACAGCAAGGATTATTAATGAATATGATAACACTACAACAAGAAAGGGTAGGAGCACATCCAAAATCCAGTTAATATAAGAATTTAGACAAGTTAATGCTTACAGCAAGCAATGTCTGCACATAATGCTCGTCTGGTATACAGTTGTGCTGCGTCTGGAATTTCTGCATTTAAGGTGTATATTTATTTATCAGCAATTTTAAAATAATATCTGGAGGGAAACAACACCGAATGACGACGCAATAAAGCAGAGTTTTAGTGTGAAAGACTTCCTAACTTTCACACATCTCATTCATTTATTCAGCTGTACACAAATTTGTCTCTTTTATCTCATTCTCCCAAAAATGTGGATTTGGCCTTGGAGATTTGCTAGCGTCACGGATAAATTACTCTTGTTCAAGGATGAATGGAAAAGTTCAATAAGCCCTACTTGGATCACCCAAGTAATTTTATACCTACAAATAATTTCTGATTGATTTTTTCTTACAACTCTGTGAAATTGTGTAAAGTTCTACTTCTAGTTGATTGGACCAAAGATATAAGACAAGGAGTTTTCAGAGAAGCATATTATCTCTATTAATATTATAATTATACCTCAACAGACACACTACAAGAACCGCAGACAGGCATCACCTTAATTAGGAAAAATGATTATTGACAATCAAAGTGGCATATGCATTCTAAATAATTCACATCTGAGTTATGTGATTTAGAAAATCATAGCTATTACGGAGAGAGATCACTCACAAGGTTCTGTTTTCCCCTGCCAAAATCCATGGGTGGTCGTCGCTGCAGAGAAAATTCATGAAACATGTTATTATTTAAACCCTCAAACAAGTAGTAAGCATTACTGTAAATGCAAATGAAGCACAAAAATATAGACAATATCGACATACAGCTTCACATGCAACCTAAAGTGAAGTATGACACTGAAGTTTGCAACATCAATGTTTTCACTCTTTGCATACACAATATCAAGGTAATTTCTGGATCAGGGATGATAAATGGAATAGATATCACATATCAGACATATGGCATATTGAAAGACATCAAGTTGTGGGCAGACAATTTTTCTGGATAGTTCAAACTTTTGGAAGCAACAGGGCGAAATGCCCACACACTCCAAAATCTTTCTTAGTTGGACAATTCAAGTTTGTTTCGAAGCACCTACATCTATCTATATTGCTGGTCACGAATATGAAATTTTTTTATGAAGAATATGTAGTGCCATAAGGAGGCACAATTCTACTTCCCCGAAACGGAGCAAAAGTGTGTAGTTTCATCAGTCCTCTTGAAAGTTAACAACAAAAAAAGAAGCACAAACCTCATGTGCAGCCTAACCCTGGTTTACAGTTAAAGTTTATACCCAATGCGGATTTAATGAATATAAAAAAGGACTCATCTTGTATGCTAAGATTCCCATGCAAATCGAGTTCTTGTAAAATAATGAAAGCATAGAGTTGTAATGTAAAATCTCGACATATACTTTTACCTTGCTACTTAATTACACTACTAAAATCGTTTCATATTAGACAAAGACATTTTCATATGAAATTACTTTTACCTTGCTAGTTGCTAGTAGCGTTGTAATATAAACTCTCTACACTACTTTTACCTTGTCGTTTGTTCGCTCTTTTCGTTTCTAAAACTTATAAAAGCACATAATATCATCCCTAACTATCTGCTTTGAGTGATATGATTGAGTGGGTGATCATGCTGAGCGTATGTGGCTGATATATAAGTAAAATGAATCAAAGAAAGTAATATAACCTTTCTTCACTGTGATAAATGGCATAGCAACTCTTTCCACTAATTTTAGTGATCATGCAGAGTATAATTTGAGCAAATAATAGCAAACAAAATACAACGGTAGCATATGTCATGTAACTGTGCTTCGTTGATGCATACCTTACAATACCTCTTGAACACCGGAAGTACAACATCATCATTAACGATAACCTTCGCGTGTTTCCGAACTAATGCAATCCACTGTTATGAGAGAATCAATTCAATATAAAGCTTAGAAAGGAGCTGACATTACGATTCATAATTTACGAATATAGTGCACTTTATAACATATCGTAGCTGTACATAAGAGTGGTTTCCAAACATGGCAAAGAGCCAATGTTTGGGCACAAACACATCAAATTTTACCCATGTAAGATTTGATGTACAAAATTTTCTACTCATACCTCGCTCTGAATCTAACTCCAGAATGATAACTCTATTATAGACCATCCATTTTCTTTTTCCAAAATCTTCTCACTTTGAATATTGTGTATTTCCCATGTGCTAGAGCCTAGAGATATGCAACATCACTTGGCCATGAAAACTTTAGTTTGTCTCATCGTGTTTATAGATATGGGTAACATATTACGCAAAATATATATACACTTCAGCTGAATCAAATCGATTATTCTCTCTAAACTCTAAGATGTTTGTGAGAGTTTGTCTGTCTTAAAACCTGTAGACTATTTGGTACCACCAACTATTTAGCTGACATTTGATGACAAGAAAACAGTTAGAAGAAAAGAAATTACCTGGGATCCTTTTCGCCACTTGCTCTTTGGTATATTAGGAGACATCTTTGGATTGTAGCGTCCTTCCTTTGCATCAAGAAAGCTAGAAGACAGAAACAACTACAAGTTGACACAGATAGACTATACAAAACTCAGCTTAACTACTTATGGCTTACACACACAAAACATGAGGACGATGCTAAGTTACTAAGAAATAATTAATCCATATGTTGGGTTGATATCACATGATCTAGAGAAGTAACCAATAGTGCTGATCTCACGCATCATGGTTCTAAATTTACCTGTCAACGAAGCTTTTCGAAGATGACATCATATAATTGTATATGTGGCTGAAGTTATACAAAGGACGCAACTGCAGAATTTGTACACTTATCAGAAAATAAAATCCAGCATCATTCCGCTGTTCTCTAAGACAGAAATTAGAAACACAATAAAAGAATATATGAAATATACAAAACTATAAAATGACAACTTAATTCTATACATGTCAATTACAGAATATGCTAATCAGAATCGAGATTCATATTAGTAGCAGAACTTGAATTTGAAGAGAGAAGTGGGATACTGAAAGAACTACAAGAAAGACTAGGACATCTACAAATAGAGTCAAAGAATAACGTGGCCGACCTATAAATAGTCACTCAAAATAATGGATCACTCACTTCTCTGGGATTTTCTTCTTTCTAAGCCAGGATTCTGACTGAAATAAGGGCTTCAGGTTTGACACCCCGAAGAAGTCATATTTAGATGGCATGTAGAGATGGTTTTGGTAGTAACTAAGTTGTTTTTATGATTTCGGTCATAAAATGGGTCAAGTGTCTCTTTTCCCTTCCTTATTCCTAGTACCAATTCATCAAGAAAATAAATTAAACCAACCTAAACAATAATCAATTTCCAAAGAGCATCACACACACACACACACACACCTAAATTTGGCAATGCTGAATGAGAGTTAAGTCATATACTAAAATAAACTCACAATCCCTAAAATGTGTATACAAATCTGTGTCAAACTAAACAATTACCCTACTTGTAGAGACTGTATCATAATCATATTACAGAAATCGAAACGGAGGTTACAGAAGAAAACCAACCTATCAGATAAAAGAACAAATCTCTGGTTTGCTGGATCTTGAAGTGCTTCATCGCAGAGCAATCTTTCTGCTTCAATCATACTTGATTCTCCCCAAAGAACCTGCAAAACCATAACTACTTACACATTAAAACCAAAACATAATTCTATAAAATCAAAATGAAATCAGTTGACCCCAAATTTATCAAAATTGAACTAAATCACCAATTTATCAAAATTGAACTAAATTTAACATTACCTGAATACTCTTTTTCAATTGCCGGCCATAGAAAATTGGAGACCTAGTAGTTGATTCATCAAATACATATCCAGGTTCAGAATGAACATAAATTGAGAAATTCCCCACATCTGCATTCTGTAAAACAGAAACAAAAAATCCCTAAAAATAAATAACAATAGATTTGATAAAAGTTTGTACAGGGAGAAAGAAAGAGACAGAGTGAGAGAAGATGAAACCTGAAAGAAGGTCTCCCAGAGAAAATCAAGAGGGAGATTTCTGCGAGTTAGAAAAAGAAAAGCAATCTTCGGAGAGCCTTGAAATGGCTCATCTACTAAACTATAAGATCTCCGAGTCGAAGAAGAAGAAGAATATATCTTAGATTGAGAATGAATTCTTAGAAGAGAATAAACACACAAAATAGCTGAAAGTGTAATCACAAACTTAGACCCTAAACTAAGTACGTTACGCCCAGATAATAAACCTCCTGCTTTCTTCTTCATCCTTGAGAAATGAAGAAGAATTGGGGAAAAGAAAGCAGAAGAAAAATGATTTACAGGGAACGGTTCTTCAACGTTTGATATTTCTTCTGTGCTGTTTGTTATTATTACAGTGTGTGAGTTCTTCGTTACTTTTTCTACTATTGAGAGAGAGAGAGAGAGAGAGAGAGACACACAACAGTGGCAGCGTTTAACTGAGGAGTTAATTCAGGGAGCGGTGCGGTTAACTAGTAACTTTGAAGGCTGTACAGAACAGTGTTTGGACTTTGGATTGTGACCTCATCTGAATGTGATATTGAATTAGAAATTTAAGGAAAAGCAAACCCCAGCACGTTGATACCTTCATCTTTTACGTCACCTCATCGAGTGACAATTTAGATGACTTCTTTGTTCATCCATATCCCCTGGGTGGCGATAAAGTACACAAATTTGGGCATTCTCACCAATACTCCCTCACAAAATCACCGACAATTTGGGCATTCTCACCAATACTCCCTCACAAAATCACCGACAGGTGAGCATGATTCCCACTTTAAACGAGTATAGCAGTGACAGTGAACAAGAAAACTCATATAAAGGAACAGCAGTTTGGGGTGGAGAGTAGTCTATTATATGCTGTGAGTACATGAAAAAAGAGAAGAGTGTAGAATGTGTTTCATATGTTTACAAGCCCTGAATATTTCTGTATCTTCAATTTTAAAACTCTGGTAAATAAAATTTTACAAGCCTTTTTCACCAAGTGGTAGGTGTTTCCCATCTTTTACAATAGTGAGTAACTGAATGAAACATATGCCCCCATGAAAGACCAAACTCTTCTTTTGTTTCCTTTTACGAGGGATCAAATGAATTGATCTTTTCTTGCTGATACCGTAGTCTTTTCCGCTAGCCAGAAGTCCTCATGAAGAATGCTACTATACAACCCAAGATGGCACCCGCAGCAACCTACGCTGACAAAGAATCAAGGTGGTCAAATTAACTATTTTATATGAGCGTAATTAGGATTAAACTGCATTAGTAAATGCCTGACATAACCATTATGAAAACAGACCTGCAGAGGAGTATGACCTAGCAATTCACGTAAGGGTCTAACATTTGATAAAGGGTGCTCTGTAGGAAGTTCACAAACTATCTGGTTCAGCACCTGAAACGAACACAAACAAACTCATATTTTAGTTGTGTTGTATATGAATCAAAATGGAGATACTCAGCATAATAGAATGGATTTAGGATGTAATTCAGCAGATCAGACAAATAATTAACGTATTCAGCTAATCCAACACAACAAAGTAAAATATAGTCCAAGTAGATCATACCCTGGATCTACATGATGGAGGTTCGAATTAATCAAAGGTAAGCTTTTACTTTACAGGTTATAAGGTGAAACCCACTTTACAGGAAAAGAAAAAAGAGATAAAAAAGAGAAGAGAATGCCAAGATAGGACATTAAAGATTCACAGAAAAATAAATAATTCTACAGGCTATCAGTGGTCACTTATCAACTAACCTTCATGTCAAAGACTAAATATTTTCCTGCCAAAAATATGTTTCCCAAAAGGATGAAGATGAGAGAAGAATGTAGAGATGACATTCCTATCAATTTTGTAACATCTAATCCACAAAAAAATACTCCCTCCGTCCCAAATTAGATGAGCTAGTTGTAGTTTGCACAATTTTTAAGGCAAGGAGGAAAGGGGTATGTTTGAGTATTTTTTACAATTATATCCTTATGGATAATAACTAGTAAAACTTAGAAATGATTTATCTCTTAAACTATACCACGGTTTTTCATAAATTTTATACCGTTGAAAAGCATTTTAAAACACCTATGTAACGAATATAAACATGACTATCAAATTATACACATTTTTTTATAGTAACAATAATCAATTAAAAGGGTAGTTTTAAAAATACCCCCTTGAATAGAGAGATAGCTCATCTAATTTGGGACAAAATTTAAAACCAACTAGCTCATCTAATTTGGGACGGAGGGAGTAGAAAACTAATACAATGTGATGAACTAAAGTTCTAGAAAAGAAATAACAGGTTAGCTACATCAACCAATAAATTACTTTCAGCCTTTTGGTTGGTGATACACCAGTACATAGGCTCAAACAGGATGAATAACAAGATTAATTATATTTTCATCTAATTTATGCTTCATGTTTACCCCCACTAAGTATAGTGACTAGCAAAAGAAACAAAATCGAGCAATGAAAAAATTAATCCACAAAACATATGTACAGGATAGGGAATCTAGAAAAATATGCATAAAACGACTTGATACCTTGCACCCTAAAACATTCAGCATTGAAAATCAATAAAAGAGACAAAGCCGAAAGCTCTAAGATGGCAATAGCAATGAAAAATAACATGAACCTAGGTAATAAGAATAAAACCTGAGACACAAGCCTTGACAAAGTATAACTCTCAACATTTGGTAAAAAGGAAAGACATAAAACTTTTGTAAGAACTAGTGTTCAAACATAACAATGGGAACCCAGTACTCAACGGACAAATGCAAGATGTTTACCACAACCCTGGCTATCAAAGGAGTTCAATACAAGGTGATAGTATGTGCATGGCACTTTGGAACTTGCGGTAGACTGGTAGTTAGGTTTCTTTCAGTAATCAACTATCTTAGTCCATATGATTGAGTGACCTATAAAACGAAGCATAAACACCCAAAGTTCATTTTATTGATGTATACGATGAAAATCGTACCACTACTATAACACAGCATGGAGAATCCTAAAATAAAACATACAGTTCAACATTAACTCAACTTTGATCTCACAAACTAAATCAAATTCTATCTCAAATCGCATAAATGCGTAGCTGCAAGCTCATCAATATATAACTGGAGTAAAGGTTGAATATGGAATATTTCCACTCATTCAAACAAAAAGCAATATGACAAACATGATATAATACTAGTAACACCATTAAAAAAGAGCCAAGCAACTGTTAGAGAGCTTAACCAGTAATTATTCAAAATCTTACTTCAGCTTGTCGACCTGCATGTAGTCTAACACCAGTTGCGTCATACATCACCTGTAGGACAAAAAAGTTCAATTGATTAATAAGAGGTGAAAATCAGTTTTACACATTATCAACCAAGAATACCATGCCAAAAGATGGACGTGAAAATATTTTTTGCTAACTCTAGAACATTCTCATTCCATCTCAAAGGGCATGAGGTGAAAAGGAAATTTACGAGTAAATTCTTTTGCATCTGTTTTTCTTTAACAATAGCTAAAGCTGGCTATATGACAGTGTATATGGCAATGGTTGACAAAAGCTATGAAAACTTCATCCTTTTTCCCTAAAAATAACTTATTTACTTCCTAACAGTGTATATGGCAATGGCTCTTTCTATGAGAAGACCAGTTTTGAGCAATCTCAATTTCACAAGTATGAGGAAATATTAATTAAACTCGAAGCCCATTTTCACCATATTCATAACAGCAAAGACCCTAAAAAACATTCAATTCAAAGAAACAAATTAAAGAAAATGAAAGACCTGGTTAACAAATTTAAGTACATACAACAGCAGCTAAGACCACAGCAAGTGCAAATGATGATGATCCAGTTCCATCATGAAACCCAATTGCAACAGCAAGAGCCGTAACAGTAGCTGAATGTGATGAGGGCATTCCACCAGATCCAAACATCCTTTTTGAATCCCATCTCCTCTCTTTATACCTGCCGTCTATCTTGATAATTAAAAACTAGAAATTCAAATATATCTTTCATATACCCTAACGAATTTAACTTTTTTTTTTTTTTTTTTTTGGAAATTAGGGTTTTGTAAAATGAACGTACCAGGTGGTAAAGAGCTTCAGAAATTGAGCAATAGCAAAGGCGAGGAAAGCAGAGAGAAGAGGAAGATTTGAAGGGAGAATTGGAGAAGAATTAAATGAACGAGAAGATGAAGAAGCATCTGCAGCTGTGAGTACCTCATCCATGATCAATTAAGTAATCAAATTGAAAATCAATTGGTGATTCTGATGGAAATATATAGAAATTGAGCTCCAGAAGAGGAAAACAGTTGGATTTTCTTCTTCTTTTTATCGCTCTCCAAAACTCTCTGTCTCTGTTTTCCCCCTCTTTTGTTTTTCCAGAGATGCAAGAGAGAAAATGAATCAGAATGAAAATCCCTCAGTTACGAACGATTTGCCGTGTTGGTTCCACCAGATAATAAAAGTGGGACCCAGTTGATGGAATATACAACTGAGTTTATTTGTTGCTAGAGGGGACGGGGTCTGTTTTCCGCAAGTTAACTGTGAAAAATGCAATGCACAAAAATAAAATAAAACTAGACGGCCGGATTAGTTTTCAGAAGTGCAATGAAGATTGGCTTAGATGGTGTTCCAATGCACCTCAAAGCGGAAGCAATTTTTCACACAAGTTTTCTATTTTTAGAAATCGTTTTGAAATTTTGCATCCAAACTAAATTTTCTTATTTTAAGTCAAAAAATTACTTCTAAATATATATTCAAACGCAAGCCCGATTTTTTTTTTGGGAATGAAAAACAGAAACATTAATTTTTGTGAAGTAAATTTTTTCTTTAAGAAGCATCATGCTCCGCAAATTTCATCTTTGCTTCTAAAAATCATTACGAAACTTTGATTCCCAGCCTAACATCTGGAATCCCAAACACTCTATAAAGTATTGCCATATAACAATGTCAACCGATCCACCACATTAATACAAAATTACAAATGCTAATGAATAATTTGGTTGTTGGTGAATTTACAAATGATAGGTGCGGATGCTTGTCGGATCAGTAGAATGCATGCCTTGCTCCATTAGAGAATCGGAGAAACATGACAACTAATCAAACATGGAGAAACACCTGAATTCAACCTCAGACAGAGTTCACATCTCCTTAGCTAGCTCTGAGTAACACAATCAATTACAACAGTTACTAGTAATACGTTATTACGTATAAACTTCTCTCCTTAGATTGTTATTTAGAATAATGAAATGCCATTAACAGGAATCCAAGTTGCAAATGGATTTGAAAATCTGCTGGAACTTGTACAGACTACCAGATCTTTTGGTTTTTCTGACAGCTCTCTCAGTTGACACTAACTTCCACTGTAATATGTACTGGTGAGAAACATGGATCACATTATGCTTTCTATCTTCATTAAGGAACAGTTAAACTGCAGTTTAAAACCATCATCCTACATCAATTTCTTCTCTTCGCAAGTTACAAAAATTGGAGGCTGGATTGGGCTACTCTCTCTCCCTGTTTCAACAGCTTTTAGAAAAAGCCACCAATGTCTCTTCGGAAAATAAGAAGCTAAATGCACATCGACCAAAAGTCAAAGTAACACCTAAAGCTGTTTACTCGGTAACTTCAAGCAACGAACGTGAAGATAAACCGAGACTGCTGTAATT
The DNA here is from genome assembly GCA_023531295.1 of Papaver armeniacum. NCBI lineage: Eukaryota > Viridiplantae > Streptophyta > Magnoliopsida > Ranunculales > Papaveraceae > Papaver > Papaver armeniacum. The sequence continues at coordinate 24,688 of JAJJWW010001989.1, read as the reverse complement.
GCTAGTCAATGGTGTTGATCTTCTGGAATGGCGTTTAGTTGGTACCAAGTTTTCCGGTTTCCACTCTTCGTCTACTATATAACTCTCGTCTTCCTCTTCTTCATCCTTGAACACTGGATGAGTATAAGCATTTTCAAGGTACCCTTTAGAATGAGATTCGGCTCCCTTATTCTTTCCAATGTGTCTTTCATCATTGCTTCCTGTATTCACACAAGAAATCAACACATGGACAATGGTGTTTCATTTCTTTATCACTAAATTCCATGAAGTAGGAAGTCAAGAACCAAAGACGGAGAGAGGGAGAGATGGTCAATTCATACCTGCAACGGAAATTTCTTGAACGCAGGTTCGAACCGGTTCTTGCAGAATTTGTTAAAACAGATAGTAAGAACAGGAAGCGCAATGAGGAGAGGTGTTGATTGAGCTGCTTTCTTAGTACTTAACAAACCCATTAAAAGAAGCTGCGAGACGATCAAAGCAACAATTATTCGTCCATGTACGTCAGGCCAAAATGAAGCTGCACTCTCGTATTCTTGATTATAAACATTAATAATCTGCAACATCAGACAAGAAGTTTATCTCGATCAAATGTCAGTTGTTACCAATAACATGTCAGACCATTTAATCTAAATTTTCATGGGATAAGGAGGTGGAGCCAGATATAAAGGATGTAAACTATAAGAAGAAAAGTGGAATTGTTATTGTAAACATTTACCTGATGACGGAATACGACGTACGCAAGGGCAAAGAATACGATTATGAAAGGAAGTAGGAAAGGAGTGATAACAGCATAAACCAGGCCAAGTAAGAAGTAAAATTGAATCTGAGGTTCCCCTGTATCAAAACCAATACTTCCTGGGTCCATTGCCTCCTCTCTATCCTTTTCTGTTTTTACCAAGAAAAAGTTCTTCAAGTGGTACATAATCAGTGGTTTGAGCCTTAGAATTTCACCAGCAACACCAGCCCATCCATCAACCATTATATAAGTAATGAAGAAAGTTGCTTTCATTGGGATGGAGACACCAATAGTTTCCGGAATTCTGCGGAAAAAACAACAGCTTTATAAGTAACTAAATATATAATGTATGCCGAATAAGCTTAACCTGCATATAGCCTAATATAATCAAGTAACAACTGATGAATCTATTGTAAGTGGGATATCAGAAAGAAACCATACTGATTAGCTGACTTGTGAATAAAAGTATCTAGCTGTTGAAATGCAGTTCCAGCAATAATACTCCCGAGGAACAAATTAACAAATTTGAAAATATAATATCTTGATGCACATCTCTTCTCCAGTGATGATAACGAATAAAAGCCTTCAAACTTTGACATAAACATCAATATTGTTGGTAGAACAATGAGGAATATCTTTAGAGCAATACCCGGTAAAAATCCTTGGATGAGCGATTTAATGGCAGGCCTGCAGCAAAAACATAATTCATTGTGATCATTCACTATTAGTAGAGCATTAACAATTAAAAGTGACGAAAAAGGCCTCGGGAAGTAGATTTCACTAACTTTTCGATGAGGGGCTTTAAAAACGGGACTGCCTTTTCAATTCCTTCGATGTTTGCCAGGGACTGTACAATTGCTATTGGTATCATAAAGAAGAAAGTAAGGAAGAAGAATGCGACGCCTATAATGAGTCTCCTAATTGTGAGTGATACAAATGGAATGGCTAAGTTGTTCCAGTATACATCCCGCGGCTCTGGAGCCCACTCAGATAACCATAATGTTGGATTTCTAGTCTGCTGAGTTTGTGCACAGACTGCAGCTGCCCATCGACTTTTGAAAGAAACAAACGCCGCTGGCATTATATACTTTGGGTTCTTGGTCATCTTTTGCTTCTCTGCCTCTATCTGTGATTCCACACATAATGGTCTTAAGCGGTAAGTAAATCAGTAGTTGTACCTTTGTTTGAATTGGATGCGATAAGAACAGATACTCATCAAATGATGTTTGAGTATATGAAGACATATGACATATCACAAACCAATACAATATGTTTTGACCAAAAGTTGGAAACAATTAGGAATATTCTAAGTGGCTTTATAAGATGTAAGAAGCCAAGAATTCTATACTTACTTCTTTTGACAGCTTTTCCACTTCACTAGAGTAATAATCAATTGAATCGAGTCTGTCTCCCCATAGTCCGAGAAAGCCAGTCTGGTAAACCAGATTATAAAAAACATCGAGGTTAATTTGGACTGTGAAATATATCATATATGGTAAACTGGTTAATTCAAAGATTTTATATAGAAAAGGGTCAAGTAGGTAGAGTACCTTTGTTGTTGGTCTTTTAGATTGATTGCGTGAATATCTTAGTTGATTATAATCAAGCCAGTTTTGTGCTTTTTCCTTCTTTTTGACCAATGCACTGAGTTTGTTTCCATTGAATACAACCTGTGTAATGAAATAAGATAGGTAAAAACGACATCACTGACTCTAGAAAGAAGCAACCATTTTAACAGTATGTTACGTTCAAGGTTTAAGCTAAACGGAAAAATCAGCTATACAAATATCCAGAAATATCAACCACATATTCAAGTGAAATATCTTTAATGCATCCAAGTTTCCACCAAAAATTTGATAAGAGAATACTAAATTAGTAATAATGGTGAAAGAATATATATCACCTGATGAGTGAGATAGCTATCTGGATGGTTGACGAGAAAAAAGTGTTCCACAAGCTCACTAACTGATTCATCAGGGTCTGGCGGTACATTTCTTACGAGGACCTGCACATGATCCAATATCAAAATAAGGCATGACTGAACGAGTACACACACCAAAATGGAAGAAAGATTGACGCTGAACTGAAATTCCTAAACCATGTTTTAATACTGGATACCATGTTAACCCAATAAGAATATGATGATAGTTGCACATCAGGAACGGTGAACAAAACAAATTGATCAGAAACATGAGATCTTACTGTAAACTGATCAGGACGGCGTTGTTCTGTAGCCAGAAAGTGCAACCTCATTGAGGCTACAAGTTCATACTCCTTATGCAAAGAATAGCATGTCCAAAAAGTAAATGCATAAGCCATCACTATATGAGTCCAGAATCTGTAACACAGACAAGGAATAGAAAATCATTGTCCTAATCAACTTCTCACCTGTAATTAACACACTATCTAACCAAGTGAATTAGGAGGTAGGGGGTTTGTTTATTTTGTACGGTAGTTTCTTGGGATATGTAGGGAACAAACCTCTATTTAGAAACAGGTCCCAAAATTTCAAAATAAACAAATTAATTATCTAATGAACTGTACACATTTATTTAAAAAGAAAGACGTTTAGACCATTTCATATGAGAGGACATCCGTCTCTTGATTAATAAAGATGTTCCTGTTTTCTTTTTTGTAAATACAGATTTTTTGATTTGTGAAATATGGTCCTCCAGAACAAAGATTGTTTTTAAGATATTAAAAGGCTATCACAAAATATCTAACCTAAAAATATGTTACCACAAAATATATGTGAAAAGCGTTTTAGTTCTCGGCTACATGATATATGCCATGTTGTTGTCATATGAACTTATGGCTAGTTGAGAAGAAATCCTTTTCTCTCGTTTAAGGATGGTTATGTTCACCGATTTTCAACATATATAAGATTATTTTTTGAGACTTTACAAAAAATTTAAGTTTGCGTCTATTTTCTCTGCAAAGATTGTGGCACTCCACCTCCAATTATTTATAAATGTTAGCAGAGGAAAGACAAACAACCTGAAAGATTATCCCGAAGAAATGAAATGCTAAACCTTTTTCACTACCATCATGCAACTTGTAAGATTACCCCACGAAGTGAAACTTTAAACCTTTCAAAGCTACCATCATGCAACTTTCGATACTAGTATATAAATAGTCATGATTACATATAGGTATCATCATTTATGAGAATAATAAAATCAAGTCACTGTGTCAATCCAACCTGTTGATGTTGAAAAATACATATCGAAGGTAAATAGTATACTTGTTAATGAGTCATCGACCCAACTAATATAAAACTAAAATCTTAAACATACAAGAAAAGGTTTACATACCTTGGCGACCCCTCAGGAATATTCGAAATGGAAATTTTGTCTATGTCACTGAAAGTTAATTTTGATTGCTCCAGCGTGTTATTAGTCCAATTTACAGGCACAAGTATTGCAAATGCAAAGAGTGCAATAGGTACGAAGATTTTAAGTCTGCAAGGGGAAAAGGAACAAATGACAGTGTCGAATCATACATATGTACTGCGTATATCAAATTTCCGGAACATCAAAAGTAAGAAAACATAGTCAAAAGACGAAAGAGATACACTTCATGAGGTGAACAGTGAACGCTTTCTTTCCAGTTTCAAACACCACAAGTACAACTGATTCAGATACATTCTTTCCTATTCGAAATAAGGCCGTGAGGTTCATGACACGGGGTGAATAAAAGAACATTCTAGCTTTTTTTGATCGGCTAAATAAAAAGAACGTTCTAGCGTTGACTGCAGTAGTTTGGAACTCGTCAAGGAAAATATCAGCTTCACCCACCCTTCATATGACTATTGACCTATCGCTAAAAGTAATTACCACCTAGAGAACTCTAGATCACTTGTGTTTCTAATTGGACGCAAATGTTTGTTTGAGTTTGGAACTTCTGGAAAGAAAACATATAGGTAGTAACTGGGAACTAACACACCCAGTTCAACATAAAAAAAGAAAAGAAACATTCATAAGGAAATAACTGAAAAACCGAAAAAGATGAGGCAAAAGGTTTGTGATACATATAAACCATACCCAAGCAAGTAAATCCGTAAGTAGATAGCAGAATCAAGTCCTGCATGTTCAATCAACGCAGGTTCAGGCATTCTAAGTGCATCTGGCATCCACTTTAAAAACGTGAGGTACGACCAAATGTCTAAGTTGACGAACTTGGTTAAAGCTCCTGAGCCTGCCGGACTGCTTCTTAGACCCATAAGATACCATTTGGGAAAGTATACTCTATCGTTGAAAGGCTGCAATCTTATTAGTGCAAAGATTATAAAGCAAGCAAAAGCGTATATGATATTGATACCCGCCGCAACCCCTATGTCTTGTAAAGTCGCCATCTAATCTGTTTGCAATAACAAAGAAAAATAATCACATATCTTAAAAAGCTACTGATTAAACGATTATATGATTGCTAATAACATGAACAACTCTAAACAATGTCACACTCAAATTCCCAAATCCACAATAAGGTAAACAAAAATCCCTAAATTACAAACTGCGCAATACATTTTAGAATTGGAGCTCAATAGTGTGCATAAACAGACTGAACTTTATACCCAATTATCACTCAAATGCTTATCCCATTAACAGAAAATCAAACCTTAATGTATTTTTCTTTCTTCAATCACTGAAAATCATAACATTGTAACTTGAGCATTCTAACATTAAGTTCTAGCTCTATACCCAAATATACAATCAAAACATACAAGAAAACAAGTTAAAATAAGAACTTTCGGAATCTGACAATGAACTAACCTTCTGAAAATGAGCTAACCTTCTGTTCTGAAATTCTGATTAATGATTGATTAATCATGAAAATCAAGTACTAAGTCCATGTTTGATACTAGAAACCCAGACACATGAACTTAAACAAATAAGATCTAAAAGAAAAAAAAAAAGTAACGCCTAAAAGTATTAATTCATTAATTGACCATAAAAAGACAGAAAAATTTCTGACTTTACAGTATAAGAAGGTGAACTGAAAATCTGTACAAAATAGTTAATGTTGTCTGAATAGAGAAACTAAAAGAAAATTAACATTTTAAGATCTCGAATTTAATTAGTATTTATGGCAGGTCTCTTAATATTTTTAAAATATTATGCTGTAACAAAAGCGTCATTCAAGAATAATATTTTTATTTGCCACCTATGCTAATTTTCAAAACGGCTAGTTTTAGAAGGAAATAATTTTGACATATCAAAAACAACAATGTTGCTAACGGGGGTACCAATCTATTTAGGGGTATACCAAATTTCATGTAAGATATAACATTTATTATCATCGGCTGTTGGGATATAAATCCAGAAGTTGCATTTTAACTTTTGGAAATAAAAAAGTCAGATTTTAGTTTGAGTATATAATTTCAGAATGACTTCTAGAAGCAAAAAAATTAACGACTTCTAGAAGCAAAAAAAATTACCATTTTGTGAAGCAAAATAACCTGGTTGGACGTGCACTCAGAAGTTAATTTTCGACCTTTAGAAATCTAAAAGCAAAAAATCAGTTTGGGTATCGAATTTCAATACGACTTCTGGAAGCAAAAAAAAAAATTAACTTTTTGTAAAGCAAAACTATCTTAGTTCTTACTTCTGCTTCTGACTTTTACTTTTGGAGAAGCAAAAAGATTTTGCTCCATACTTCATTTTGCTATCTAAATATCCAAACGCGCCCCCCCTAAAAATGATTTTGCTCCATACTTCTGCTTTGCTATCTAAATAGCGCTAAAAGGGATTGGTGTAAAAAACCCCAAAACCAAACTGGTATGCCCCCCCCCCTTTGGAATCATGAAAAATAAACGTCATGCTTTACTTTCTGGTCAAAAGCATAGTTTTGGTATGATTAGTTGGAGGAGTTAACTGTCAACATCATCGGAAAATACTACGTTATTACATCATCCATTGAACACCTGTAAATGTTTTGTAGGATCAAGAGGAATAAAATAATTTCAACTGGACACGTGAGATCAGCTGTTGTCTTATGCATATATCGGTATTGTGTGGTTTTAATTAAGTTGTGATCGGTAGTATCAAATCATGGTGCTGAAGATAACTCATAATCTCACATGGGATTATTTGATTAGTTTTAATTAAGTAGGTTTGATTGATAATACACGCTTGGGTGGCAACTGAGCTGGAAATCTTATTTTCTCTTCAGGATTTTAGACATTTATCCCGCTTATTTCGGTGACTAAAGATTTTGTGTGTTTTTTTTTTTGGTCTGCATTTTAGTCAAGTACAGATATTTCCGACGAGCATGCTAAAACAGAACCAAACTGCCTAGTATGATAAATAGTTTTTTTTTTTTATTGATTGAGTTGTTATGATAAGAGAACACTTTTTTTTTCCTTTTTCTTTTGGTTTACCAAGGGCTATTCCTATGCACAAGATTAAAATAATTTGTTTGACATGTCAGGTGACGTGGCAAATGAGTTGCGCCATTATAGGAGCGATGGAGTTACAATCGACAATTATTAATTATAGCGCTTGCGATAATATGAATATCGCATACCTCTCCTTTGGATACACCTTTTTTTATCAACCTACTTTGTCCTCACTATATACGAAGAAAAGTTTGGGGTACAATTCCATTTAACTTTCCAATACGGAGAAATGCAACCGAGGAGATGTATGAGCCGTTGGATCCGAGTCCGAGCTCTCCATCGTTCGATCATTACTATATCGTTCAACGACTATTTTGCAAACGATTATCTCCCCCGCTTAGTTCCTATATATACGCCCAAGTACTTCTTCAAATTAATCACACATACTTCTACATACATTTTACCAATTTATTTTTCTATATTCTCAATTCTAAATTTCACAATCATCAATGGCGAGATTCAATGAAGAGAGGTATGCCATTATGAATCGGTTTAGATTACAGCAAGAAATGCATCAACGGAGGTTGCAACAACTTGATGATGAGGAAGTTGAAGATAAACAACTAATAGACATTCTGATGCTCGTACATTCGGGCCAAATACCTAGAGTTCCAGAGCCAAAAGAAGTATTTCGACCAAATGGAAGGATCCGAGATGTTGCATAACTTTTTGTCTCTAGCCCCCGTAAAATTTATGTTAATTACTAATGTAAATGTAGAAAATCTAACATCATACGTCTAACATTCAATATGATATTCATGTAAATAAAGGAAGCAAACAGTAACATAAAGATCGCGAAGGTATACGTGGTTCGGTATGATTACCTACGTCCACAGTGGTGCAAGATGAACTTGAAAAAGCGGGGGTCTAACAACCACACCCAATAATTCGTTCGGCAATCTGTATGGACTAACTCCAATATAATTCCAAGAGAATCAACTAGACAATCAGACTCAATCAAGGAAAATATATCCAAGAGTTATATCTCAATTTCTCAATACAATCTGCAATCAAACGGAAAGAATTCTGTGAGCATGATTGATATGAGAAATAACTTGAACGGTACCAAAGACCAATGTTCAAGTGTCAATCAATTTATATCAACAACCAAAGGTTGGAATATCTAATTGATTGAACTACGCACAACCTGTGATATTTCAATTATATAAACAAATATAATGCGGAAAAGAAATAACACAAACACCAGAAATTTTGTTAACGAGGAAACCTCAAATGAAGAAAACCCCGGAACCTAGTCCAGATTTGAATACCACACTGTATTAAGCCGCTACAGACACTATCCTACTGTCAATTAACTTCGACTCGAATGTAGTTGAGCCCTAACCAATCTCACAATGATCAAGGTACAAATGTTCCTTACGTCTTTGAATCCTAGCATGACTCTACGCACTTGATTCCCTTAGCGATCTCACCCACAACTATGAGTTGCTACGACCCAAAGTCGAAGACTTTATAAACAAATTTGTCTCACACGTAAAAGTCTATCAATAGATAAATCTGTGGGGCCTCCTGCGTAAATGCCTACGAGTTTTGTTCCGTCTTTTGACAAATCAAGGTGAACAGGAACCAATTGATACACCGGTCTTATATTCCATAAGAACAGCCTAGTAATATCAATCACCTCACAATAAGCACAATAACTTAATTGTATGGTAGTGGAACAAGTTATTGTGGAACCACAAAGAATGAGACGAAGAGCTTTGTGCTTACTTTTTATATCTTACCTATCGGGAGATAAATCTCGAGAAAATCTTAGAGAATATAGTAATCAATAGATAGAACAAGTAAGATCGGAACACGCAACTACAGAGAAAAATAGTTGTGTCCGGCTTCAAAATCCCAATGAAGTCTTTAAGTCGTTAACCTATAATGGTTTTAGAAAACCTAGGTTAAAGGAGAATCGACTCTAGTCGCAACTAGTAACACACAGGAGGTGTGGGGATTAGGTTTCCCATTGCTTTGAGTTCTTCCTTATATAGTCTTCAAATCGTGGTTTGATGACTTTGGAACAAAGCAATCAATATTCACCGTTAGATGAAAACATGTTTAGATTCAAGCCAATATCTTTCCACCGTTAGATGGTTTTAGCTTGTTATACACAAATGAAAAAACCTTCATTTAGACATGGGTAACCGTACCTAAACGTGTATGTTGAGTTGGCTCAACAATAGTTAACCAAGTCAGCCATATGAACACTTTGTATTAACCTTGTTCATCTAACACTTCTAGATCACATATGATGATCATTCAAACAGAATGATAATCAAATGAATCTAATTGTGTTACTCATAGTGTTGTTCAATTATTTATATTCTCATAGAAGTATACAAGACACAAATGAAGCAAAATAGGTTTTGATTCAAGAGAATCAATTCACGAACATTTAGCCACGGTTTGAAAATATTGCATACCTTATTATATTATATTTAGCCACGGTTTGAAAATAAATGTATTTTTTCATGAGTATGAAATCATACATAACCGATTTTAGAACTTGAACCACTTAAGTTTGCAAACGGGTACGCAAACTTAAGTTCCGGACATTGGTCTTAAACCAACAGTTTGCAAACGGTAACGTAAACTTTGGCTCCGAACCGAACTCAGTTGAAACTGTATGCGAACGGGTACGTAGACTTGGTTCCTGGACTTCGAAAGTTAAAATAGTTTGCGAACAGGTACGCAAACTTATTTTCCTTCTCGAATTTCACAAAACAGCTTCGCACACTAAGTACACAAACCGTAATGTATCCAGGACATAGGTTTTGTTCTAAACTCCCATTTCAATCATTGAAACATCCTTAGAAGACGACAATAGCTGTCTCACACAAACTATTAGCTTATAAGTAATTTTCAAGTGATTGAATGATCAATACGAAATATTCCGAGTCTACATCAAATGACTGTCTCACACAAATACAAGGCAATTTTCACAAGATCATCTTTTGACTTTCGTCAAGAATAATGATAAACATAGTTAAAGCAAAAAGCTTTCCAACACATATTTCGAGAAATAGATAAGTGATTTATACTCAGCCCGAAATATCAAATGTGTATAATAACGAAGTCTATATAGCAATACGACTTTGTCTCAATATGAGATAGAATAGAATAGACTTCTGAGTGATAGATGAGTTTCAGTCTCCATATACCTTTTGATGTCAAGTTCCACAAGATCCCTTTAGTAGTTCTTCGTCTTCAATCGATGAACGTCGTGAAGTCTAGGCTCAACTACACATTCTATCCTAATCCGAGACATAGCTATAAGTAGACTAGAAATCAAGACTTATAGTTTTGACAACTAAACTTGACAAACAAGCTTGAGATAGGAAAGCTTGCAGTAGTCTCAATTTAGCAAAGGTTTAACATGAACTTTATTACTTAATAAGGTTACACGATCAAATGCTTAGTGAACTATCAAGAATAGATAATACTTAGTCTCTCTCCTTGCCAACTCACTTTCGAACCCGCCTATCAAGGTGTAGATGGGGAAAACGAGTTGTCCGGGTTTTTAAGGAATTGAGGAGATGATCAAAAGGGAGGAAACTCCTTGAACCGAGAAAACCGTCTAACCTCACACCTGATGCACTGCAATAAGGGAGTGCTTTGAATTCGAGAAATCAATCTGTAGGACTCCGTCCTAAACCAAGACAATGGCCATTCCAGAGTCAATTCGGTCACAAGAGAGGATGGGTCGATATGTAGGAGGGAAGCTGAGAAATGTGTGAGATCAATGGTGATCGAAATTGTAGGTGTGTTGTGTATTCTAGTGAAGAAATAAGATAAGTTCGATTGATTGAATTTGCTCTGTTGAGAGTAATTGTTCGTACGCTGAGTTTTTGTTCTCTTGTTGTCCATTTGTTTCAATCATGATTCAGAGACTTATTTATACTGCAAGAATTGTAGACACCTTGATCCCATGAAGTGTGACAGTTGCTGGAGTCAAAGAGTGGGGAAGTGGGAATCGTGTTAAAACCAATTGCTCATCGTGCGGAGACTTGGTTGATTTTCCACCCACTACTTTTCTAACTCCTCTAACTGCTTGCACGACTTGCTCACATTCTCATCGTGTGTATGAACACACGTGCCATAGACCGCCAGACCAAAACCCTAGTTGATATCCCCCATGTGACACGATTGATGTCTCGTGATTTTAATTAGTCAGTTGTTGACTTGATGAGACGATGAGTCTTTGTATTGTTGAGTTGAACATGATTTGTAAATGTTCTAGGATTGAACATGTTTGTTGAGACAGAGGTACAATTGTCGAAAAAATGTTGATAGTTAAGGTGAACAAATATTGTTCATTTGATGAATTGTTGAATACTGATAGTTGAACCAATATTCAAATATTGCTCATCTGAGCAAATATTGCTCGTTTGATGAATTATTAATTTAAAATACTCGGCAACCTAACCGAGGTATAATAATTAAAGTGTTGATTACGGATCAACATAAAATATTAGTGCTTGAATCGAATTATGAACTTTGGATTCGAAACCCTAATTTCGATCAATTGCTGATCAATTGATGATTTATTGAAAATCAACCACGGAGTGAAGGAGGGACCGGCTACATAGGATGATGGGTCGACCATGTAGCGCTGATAGACACATTTTTGAGTCTGATATAATCTCAATTGTATATATTGTTAGTGCTCGATTTTGTATTTATTATGGCTTTTTGTGTCTTTGTAGGTGTTTTTGGAGAAATAAACATTCGTGGAAAAATCGGCTCAAAAAGTGGTATTTACGCTCGTGGGAGAAAATCACTAAAGGCACCCCTTATTTGGATAAGGGGCACCTCAATTACTAAGGGTTACCCACTTGTTATTTACACCCCCAGACACTCCAAGTGTTAAAGGCACTGGCTTGGATAAGGGGCATCCATCATCTTCCCCATTTGAAATCAAATTTGGCGGAATATCAACTTTAAGAGAACCGAATTAGGGTTTGAGTTTTGGATGAATTTTAATGAGACTAAATCGTTGAGATTAATTGGGTTTACTCCAATGGGCTAAACAGGCTATCGGTAAGGGTGTTCGATTGAAATGAAATTGGCCGGATAATCACCTTCTCGACAAAACAGGAGTAGGATATCACGAGACTTTCAAAGAGAAATATGAAGAGATTTGGCGAGAGATTTTCACGGAAAGCTTTGTTGTAACCATGTTAGGACAAAACAGATAGGTGATGGGTTTCACGAAAAGAAGGGAGTTATGGTCATGTACGAGGAAACAGGGCTAGAGTTCTTCTCGGCCTTCTATGTTGTTTTGGAGAGATTTAAGTGGATTTTTACGTGGATGTGGACCGGGATTGATTTGCTGGAGTCGAACAGGCCTGGTGATTTGTGTTGATTCGAGAAAAAAAGAGTTTTTCACGTAGAAGTGCTAAAACAGAGAATAAAATTTTTCCGGGATATCATGGCTTATATTTGGCGATTATGAGAAGTTGGAGAAGAAATATTACCATACAGTTCGAATCTATCTAGTTTAGGAAGTTTCAACAAGACAGAAGCCGTGTAAGTGAAGAAAATGACGGAGATTAAATCTCCAAGAACTTGGAAGCAAAGAAAAGAATTTATTTTGGGGAAGATTTGATCGACAAACTTGGAGCTGTTGGGTATAAAAAAGTTAGTCGAGGGTTTGGGGTACGCTAGCAGAGCTAAAAATCAAGTCATGGAGGAGTTGCAGCAAGAAATAGGAAAAAACGGTGTCAAGAACATAAAGTCAAAAGCAGAAAGTCGTTTCCTAGTGTCTTAAATTTCAAACTCCCGTAATAATCCATTTGTAACTATTATCTTCATTTTGCAACAATTTTTTTCTCAGAATAAATGACTCTGAATAATTATATATGTTGCAGATTCGGGCCGTAAATACTATTTTTCTTAAATAAAACACCTTTTGAGCCATGTTTATATCTTTAGAGCGTGTTTTCACCATGAAGAGCTGAATCCCAACGCTGGGATGACGGAGGAAGCCTAATATCATACGTGGGTAATTATATTTAATTCTTATATGATTTTTGCACTAATTAAAATTGAATTATGATTTTGATTAATTAGTTGTCATCCCATCTGATGGGTCATGCTTGCTTAGATGTTTTGATGTCCCATGCTTAACATTTACAACTAATATTTTGAGAATCTGCCTTGGCAAAAACAAGAGTCCATGTCTTTATTTATCGAGCTATAATTGTTAAAGGAACTAATATTTGAACCTTATGTTATGAGTTTGGTGGAACCCTGAGTCTCAGTACCTCTCGATATTTGTGACAAACTTTTGTATATATTATCTTTATTCTTAGTGTTTTCTATTTTTAAGTCTGAAATCGAGTCTACACAAGTCCGAGTTGAACGAACTTTACTTATCACTTTCAAAACTACATCAATTTTTGGCGCCGCCGACGCGAACTTGTATTTAGATTTGTTTTAGGTTTATTTTTATTTTATTATTTTTTGTTCTTTTTACGCGTTTTGGTATTTTCTGTTTTCTTTCAGATTCGGAGCTAAGCTGAAGAAAAAGAGAGTGCGGAAAAGAAAAGCAAAGCCAAAGAAGGAAAGAAAAGAGGAATCCAAAAAGGAGTGAAGAAGAAGATTTTGTATATAGTTATGTTTTAGACTTTATTTCTTTTATTTTTAAACTCTGTAAATAGGGTTTCATTGTTGTAATTTTTCTTTTTATTTTTGGACGCTTTTGTACTTTATTCTTTTTGGACTTAGACATTATTTTTAAAACCCTAAGGAAGGGTTAAAAATTAAATAAAACTGCTTGGGGGAAGGACGACGATTCGATAGTGTCTCGCCCTGGAGTTCGTACACCCACATGTGTCGATGGCCCGAGTTGACTTCAGTTTCATCGCCCGTCCTGGGTACGGGAGATAAAACTCTATCCACCCACGAAACCCCCGTCGCTGGGTTTTATTTTGTGTGACAACTCACACCCCTATAATAGAATGTCGAATGGTATTACAATAACCAATACAACGAATATCCGACTGATTTTCAAAATGGACATTACTTTGACCATAGTGAATATTGTTTGGGAACATCAAACTTTTGAAGGTTATGGTCCATACCATGGTGAGCCCAATTACTATCCACACGCCAACCTGGCCGTACGAGCAAAATTCCTCTCTTTAGAGTCAACACGAAGTTAGCCGAGCGACACGTAAGTTAGCGAAATGAATAACTTAGTTATGGACGAAAGCAATGCAACAAGTGAAATTTCTTTCCTAGATTCATCGTAGTCATGTGGAGTCGACTCGAAATCTTTTGTTAGAGGCCCAGTAACATGGGTAAATGCTCAAAATAATCTTAATTTCCAATATAATGTTTCCAATAGTACCTTTGAAAATGAGGATAGTTATTTGCATAATCGTGATGACGAGGTTAGAATTGGTAACACTACATATTTAGATGAGGTTCAACCATTTTCATGCTATTATGATGATTATGATGAGGATAGTGTTTGAGGAAGAATCAAAATATGTAGGCATAGTGATCGTGAATTTGTTACTCCAATTGAGCTTTATAATGATAATGTTATTTCTAGTTCAAATCCAAATAATTTTAATAATTATTCACCTATTCAAAAGGACGAGGATTTGACTAGAGATAGCCATGTTTTAGACAATGGAGTATTTCCATTTGATTACGAGGCCGATAATGGTTTAGAGGAACGAGTTTATTCTGAGAATACTATTTTAGAGTCTACCGATTTAAAACTTTAGTCTTAGACAAAGAAGATGAACTCGTAGAGTTTTTAAATATGAGTGAGGATGAATCACCCGAGTATAATATACACGAAGCAATTGACCATTTTCGTGGATTCCGATGATCTAGAAATTAGGAAATTGTAGCTAGTCTATTAGAGACACCCAAAACTCTAAGTTTGGGGGTGATTATCATTCTCCTTGTGCCTTACCTTTTAGCTCTTATGAGATCCTCACTTGGGACTTAATATATGTACCTTAACCATTGTGCCGCATTACCTTCATACTAGCTCTCTCGAACCTAATAATGTCCATAAAGAAGTTCAAATTGTTAGAAACCCATCCTCTCCAGTTGATGGTTTATCCAGTGCTATGATACCCAGATTGACTTTGTTTTCCCACCAAATATTTTTCTTCCAAATGTGGGAACGTATAAGTTTCAAATGTGTCAGTTATTAAGTTCTGAGACTAAACCCAAGTACTTTAGGAGAATAGAAACGACACATTTGTTTCAGAATGACCACCACTTTCATCGTGGTCAATTGTGTGAGTCCAACCTGACTGACTTTAAGGATCCGCAATTATTCAGGTTATTATTATGTGCTTCTAAGTTTTTACTTGAGTATTTCCAGACTATAATATCTGAATCGGATCTTAGCTACGAGGAAATGCAACCCATGAATATATTTTATTTGGACCCAAATATAGAACCCGAACTCGAACCACGCCTAGATGTAGTTTTCTTAAACAGTAGAAACTAGACAAGGGTGTGCTTTATTTGTTTATTCTCTTGGCGGGTTATAGACTTCCTTTTATTTGTAATAGCTCTATTTGGTTTTTTTACGACCCACAAAAATTCCGGCTATTACTTTATGATTTTATGAGGTGACTAATCCTTTCTTAGTCTGGCTGAAGACTTTAAACTTTGCACTTCTTGGGAGTTAACCCATGCTCATGCAACACGGTAATATCTTTCCTTAACTCTTTTGCTTCAAATGGTAACAGTTTCTCCTTGTTCATGCTTTTAATTTCATCTTTGGAATATTGAGGACAATGTTAGATTT
Organism: Papaver armeniacum; assembly: GCA_023531295.1. Classification (NCBI taxonomy): domain Eukaryota; kingdom Viridiplantae; phylum Streptophyta; class Magnoliopsida; order Ranunculales; family Papaveraceae; genus Papaver; species Papaver armeniacum. Next base: position 8,761 of record JAJJWW010001989.1, on the reverse strand, counting down.
ATGTTTAGGGGTATGGGAGAAACTTTTAGTTGCAATAATTAAACTCCAGAGCCTAGAAATTTATGCTTATTAAGGATAACACTAACCAATCTAAGTGGATGGAAGCATCTTGGTTGTAGGAGTTGAGGAACCAATCTGATTAGATGGAAACATCTAAAGAGTCTATTCATAAAAGCACAGAGCTCGTGTTAGAAAAAAACATGGTAGTTTCTCCATATCTCGTTGAATCTTTTCACTTCGTTTTTATTTTATTTTCTTTAAAATATGTTTCTCTAAGTGATTAAGGTGGGGCTCACGATTCAAGTTGTTACCACTGCTAGGGTGAAATAGAGTGATTGAGAGACCCAAAAAAAAAAAAAAAAAAAAAAAAAAGAAAAAGAAAAAAAAAATATACTTATATATAAATTATGAAAAAAAAAAAATTGAGACCAACCATCATATCAACCGGAATAAATTTAATAAAGTCGACCACTGGAACCCTTGTATATGCTAGTTGAGTTGGCCTAGAGTTAGGATTATCGACCACTGGTTCCCTTTGTATATGCCAGTGTATTGATATTAGTCCGTGACGATCTCACCATTAGGATAGGTTTATTTTGGCAAAGGGCCTTCCATGGTTATTTTCAATGATGTTGTAGTAATAGGTTCGTTGAGACTTGTGAAAGCAGATTTTTAGACTTAATTTTTAAAGCAAAAATATAACAAACTCAATATAAAGTTTTGTGAAAATTACGGAGAGACCGGGGTTTAGGATTTCACCATTTACCAAAATTCATGTGATTTAATGTTAAAGTTTATCATGTGCAATTCTAGACAATATAAGTCCAATCAAAAGAAATCGTGATTCTAATCATTGCCTAAATTAGATTTTCAAAACATTAATTGTTAATCGCAAGCATGAAGTATCAAAAGTCCTAAACTAAGCATACTTCATCAAGAGAAAAACACAACTAATTAATAAAAATCATTTACTCAATTTTCATTCTATGCAAATAATCATAAAGAATTGCATAAATAAATTTTACCACATAACTTTTGGAAGAATGGCTTCCTCCCTCACCCTTGAGATTAGGTTTAGCTCATCATGTTGGAAACACGCTCAAAATCCATTTTTATTGCCAAAGGAGGTGTACAAATGATGAAATGGAGAAAATGATAAAATCGGTGTTTTCAACGTATTATAAGTGTTGCAAACATCATATAAAGAAGGTTAAAACCGTTCTCGCTTTTTAAGTCTGCCTTCGAGCGACCCATGCCGAAGTGTCGTTGTCATCGTAGAACAACGACGGTTCCCTGTGCGTTGATGTTCTTCGTGTTCTTCAATGGCAAAGAGCAAAGAAGAGAAATTGTGTAACTCGATTTTTCTCTGCTCTAATGGTTGCTCCCAACTCTCTAACTCTCCATCCCCGCTCTAATACTCCTCAACACCTTATAAAGCCTCTCATGCTCCATAAATCTCCTCCATAACTTCAAATTTTCTTATTTTTCCATTATTTTAAGATTAAGGAAAATATCCCGGATATTTTCTTATCCTTTTTAATCCCTCCGAGCTTTGATTAGATTCAAACACACTTTGATATTTTACCTACACGCATTAATAAAAATAATAATAAATTTTTAAAAAAATTATTTAAATCCGTAAAAGGTTAAATGCCGTATACTCGTGCAGTATTAAGTTTCCACGTTTCATCCACAAAGAAACCTTTAGTTTTCCATTTACCTCCCCCGTTTTCTTCCACACGAGATTACAATCAATTCTGATTGAAGAGAGCAACCATAATACCCCTGTTATGATAAATCACGTTATCCCATGCAAATTCACTTATTTAGTCACGCTAAATCATCACCACCTCGTCCCAAAATCTCCCGTGACTGCCACAATTTCCCGCCATTTTTTAGTTTTGAAAAGAAGATGATGACCTCCCCTACAGATATGGGGGTGAATAGAGGATGCCTTGACCGAGGGTGCCCTTAGTAATTGAGGTGCCCCTTAACCGAAATGAGAGTCCGCATAGCACATGTCCTCCGGTGCTCCGCATAATTTTTTTCGAGCCGATTTTTCCAAAAATGTTTATTTCTCAAAATAACTACAAACACACAAAACACTATAATAAGACAAAAACGAGTACTAACAATACGAAACATTGAGGACAAATTAGACACATAAATGCGTCTATCAAATACCCCAAACTTATTATTTGCTAGTCCTCGAGCAAATTTATTTAAGAAAATAAAAATCATTTGAACCCCCTAGGTGGCCTTAGTGGCGGAGTGTTGTCTCCCGGAGGGTTTACTAGAGGTGTACCCACAAAACCTTTACTCCGGACCCTAGCTATCTACGCAGAACCTTGGAAGGCACTAAAGAATCTCCTTGGTTGGCATACTTATTGATTTGTAGGAGGAAGTACCCGTCTGAAAAATTCCAATTGATGTACACGAGTTTGCACTCAAAACATACTAAAATTCATATAAAGTGACAGAGCTCTACTTTCGGATAGTTTGGACATCATAAACCGAGTCAACCAATCACATGGAAAGATTACTTAAGATGGATGTAGAGAAAATGTAGATGATGTTGACTAAGGTGAACCTATCCTAATGGATGAGATACTGGTAAACTAATATCAACACACTGCATATACAAGGGAACCAAATGGGTGATAATCCTAACTCTAGGTCAACTCACCGGGCATATACGGTACAGATGGATCGGATTTATTGTATTTATTCTGGTTGGTCTAGTGGTAAATTTTTTTTTTTTTTTTTTTTTTTTTTTGGTATCTCAAATCCTCCTATTTCACTAGCAATGGTAAAAAGAAAAAGAAAAGAAGTGATCAGGATTCTTTCGATGTTTCCATCAGAGGATATGGCGAAACTATCATGTTTTCTTTTCTAACACACGAGATTCAGGCTTTTATGAATAGACTTTTAGATGTTTCCATCTAATCGATTGGTTCCTCAACTCCTACAACCAAAATGCTTCCATCCACTTCGATCAAGTTAGTGCCGCCCTTAATAAACAAAATTTCTAGGCTCGAGTTTATTTATTGCAACTAAAAAGTTTTTCCCATACCCCAAACTTAAATCTAACATTTGTCCTCAATATTACAAATATGAAATTGAAAACATGAACAAGGAGAAACCGGTACCGCTAGAAGGAAATGAGGAAAAATATTCACTGTTTATGAGCAAGGGGTACCTCCCAAGGAGTGCTAAGTTTAAAGTCTTGACCCGGACATCAAATACCTCAAAAAGGATCTTCACCAAAGTCATACACCATAATAAATAGTTGTGGGTCCATAAGACCAAATAGGCTAACACCAATATCGTACAAATCGCACTGTCTGAAAAATGAATAGGGAGCACATCCTCGTCTAAGGTTTCGTCAAGACAACTAGGTTCATCCGGGTAGCATATTGAGCTTCACATGTGTATCTTGATAAATAGATTCATCCGAAAGACTGGTCTCTAATACTGGGGTTACCTCCCTGGATGACTGGGAGGATCGGGTTCATTTAGTCCAATCAGACTCGAGTAATATCTCGGGACACAAAGCCCGGAGTCCCAAGTTAGGGACTTAAATTAGGGATACAAGACGATCACTAGAGTCACCATTACCCCCAAACTTAGGGTGAACAATATCTCCCGAGATGGACCAAAATCTATGGGATGGATTTTAGGGTCCATAAAGTCGACACAATAACTAGCTTCTTTGGGAGACCGGTCATCTAAACTAACAACATCATCATATAAGGGATTATCAAAGAAAATCTCTAATATAGGCTCATCAACTAAGGTGTTCGTCATGGTTACCTCCTCCGAGGCACTAAAAGGTTCATCAAATAATGGATTATCAAACATAGCGCAAAGCTAAAGGATGTGGAACTAGAGTGCTAATCATGTTCACCACTTCTAAATCATCTATCTCGAAGGTTGTCTAGTAACATTAAAGACATTTAGTTCGGTGGTCATATTACCAAAGGATATGTTCATAAGCCCGGTCCTAAAGTTGATGACAACGTTAGTTTGTGGTAAAAATGGGCGAATTAGAATCAAAAGGATTTGAGCACTTGGGTCTGAACGGGTTGGGTGTCTAGAAAACGAAATCCACCGGATAAATAAAACTTATCAACCTCAATCGAACATCCTCTATGACACCACGAGGAACTTTGTGGACTATCATCTAATGAAGTGTCATTTTGGTCGATTTCAACTTACCAAGACCAATTTGTGTATACATGATACGGGAGTAAGTTAACACTAGCTCTAAGTCAAGTAAAGCTTTATCGACCATGTGATTACCAATCGCACAAAGATATGGTGGGGCATCCGTCCTTATAGCTTGGAGGTGTTTGGTTGGAAGAATGGAACTTACTTGACCCGACTAAAAAGGCTTTCTTTTGGACATTAAGATTACGCTTTCGTGTACAAAGATCTTTAAGGAACTTGGCATAGCGGGCATCCGCTAATTGCTTCTAATAACGGAATATTGATGTTCACTTGTTTAAATGTTTCATTATCTCGTTGAATGTCGTCCTTCTTTGTTGGGGATAACAACCGCGGGATATGGGGCTCTAGGCACAAGGTAGTCCCTAACGGGAATTTCTTGGGACTCCTTGGGGATTGTTTCAGATTTCCTCGGCCTACGGTTCCTCTTGGGACGTAGAAGGTGGAACTAAAGTATATCCACTAGGCATGGCTACCTTATTGTCTCCAGTTTCCGCTCCTAAGGGTTTTTATCGAGTTCACATGGTTTGATGATTCCTCTGAACTCTGATATTTGATGGACCCCTAAGTTGGGTTGAGATTGACAGGAAACTTACCTTCTTCTCTCACTTAAATACCTAGCTACTTGGCCGACTTGAAGTTATTTGGCAAAGTCCGAAATTATCCTTATGGATTACTGCTTGGTTTCTTGTTGAAAAGCTAAGGTGGTTGGGCGATAACATATCATGGTTATTTCTTAACATAGTAAGAGCTTCTTTCTAAAGGTAAGATCTTTTCTCGAAGTGTTAAAACTCTGGTTTGACACTGAAGGGTCTCCTGGTATAACCAAAACTGGGAGTGGGAATTACTAGACTGTCCTTGACTACAGCCCTTAGACCAAGAAAAATTAGGATGGTTTCCCAAACTGGGGTTGTAGGTCTCTCGGAGTAGGGTGAAAACTTTTTGGAGTTTCCTCAAACCTAGCGTTGTTATAGACAACATGGGATTGTTCTTACTAACATGACCTTCCCAAAATGAGTTATCGGGCTCTATTCCACAACCAGAGACTTGAGGGCTCTATTAGGTTCAACAAGGACCTATTTTTTAGATGACCCATTTCAAATTTTCAACCTTCTAGATAAACAAGAAAGCAACATCGACTGAAACTTGTATCTGCATTGGTGCCATTTATCATTGACCAAGAGTCTTTTTAGGGGTTATTTCGGCTCTGTTTATTTGGGATTTTCGTGATAGTTCCTAAGAAGGTAAAAAGCATCGCAGTTTTTTATTTGAATTCACCAAGCACATAGACTCGACCATGGATTTAGTCGAATAGTCTAAACCATTATAAATAATCTCTAGTTTAAATCTTATCAAATCCATGGTGAGGACAGGATAGGAGATCATTGAATCTCTCTAAAACATAAAGAGACTCTCCCTCTTGTTGCACCAGTACCAATTTCTAATAGCAGTGCAGTTTATGCTTAGGTAGAATTTCATATAGAAAACTGCGATCATTTCCTGCCATGTTTCCAATGGATCCAGGATGGTGATTGTTGACCAGTCTTGATTTATCTCTCAGGAAAAGGGGAAACATCTTAAGTTTCAAGACTTCGTATTAAAGTCTTTTATCTCTAAACATCACTTAAATTTCCTCAAAGTCCCTAATATGAAAATAAGGGTTCTCATCATCTTTCCTAAGAATATAGGGGATCATCCTAAGAAGACTAGGTTTTATCTCGGAAATTAGCCGTATTGGCCGGCAATTTAATACGAAGCTGGTTAGTCCTAGTTGGGAACATGCTAATCTTTCAAAGTAGCCATCACTGCAGTAAAGTACTAGGCATTTTCCTCACAAAGAGACAAATTCTCAAAACTGTTTCCAAACTGGGCTCTCAAGAAGAGTCTTCGAGCTCCTCGCTCCCGCAAGAAGAATTACTAGGTTTTCACTAATCAATCAACCTAGGTTGTCTCTTTTCCAAGCCTGGATTCTCCTAATGACCTCGGGCGTACACTGAAAAAAACAAAAGAAAAGAAAAATCCAAAGGAAGGGAAGTTCTGCAACACAAACAACTGGTGACTCCACCATAAAAAGAAACCTAATGGATATTTCAGTAAATAAAAACATGATGGCAACTTAGATTGTTTCTAGACCAAATTCTAATCGTTCGAAAGGGAATTCATAACTGATACGAGAAACCCTATGGATCAATCCGAGTTAAAGTAAGTTGAATCAAAGGCATGGAAACATTTGAGGAAGCTTTGATACCAAGGCCTCACCGCTATTTTGCAGGCGACTGCATAACACATTCAACTCTGCCGGAAACCATCATGAACTCAAGTATGCTAAAAGAGTAACCAATATTTTTCGAGCGACTTTCTCCTATTGGGCTCGTTACTATTGGTCTCGTTAAGTCAAAATTTTAGGCTTAGGTTGTTTTGGTTGCTGTTTCCTAAGAGACAAGAAGAGAACGGTGATGAAATCCAACTCTTATCTTGTATGTGGCTATCCTTGCCCTACTAGAAATTAAAAATGTTGGTTTTTCAAGTCCTCAACATATATTCAAGACAGTAACTGCTATTTGGCAAGGGGATCTATGAAAGTGTTCTGACAGAACTTCTACCTCCCGTGCACGGATGAACCATTGAAGCCGACTGGGCCACGACTCCCATGTCATGTACGAACTTGGGGCCGAGGTGATACTGATACCACCGCCCTTCCTCTCAAAAGTAAAACAATGATATTATCTACCCTCCGTAGGGTTTAAAAAAAAGGAATGTCGGAATGTCCAAATGTCCAAGTCCAAAAAGTAAAAGAAGAGGAAAGTCTAAAAAAAAAAAAAAATATCTAAAAAAAAAAAAAATGCCTCTCTTTTTTTTCTTTTTAAAATATGTGCAAATCTTCTTCTTTAGCTCCTTTGGCTTTGTCTTAACCCAAATCTTTAAGTATCCACCAAAAAGCTTTGGCAAATTCTTTCGCCCAAATCCCAAAATCAAAAGGAAAGACAAAACCAAAACGAAAGAAGAACAAATAAATAAAACCCAAAAGAAAATCTAAAAACTCTAGCCTAAAGACAAGTCCCGTAGCAGTGCGCAAAAATTGATGATTATTTTCAATAATGTTGTAGTAATAGGTTCGTTGAGACTTGTGAAAGCAGATTTTTAGACTTAATTTTTAAAGCAAAAATATAACAAACTCAATATAAAGTTTTGTGAAAATTATGGAGAGACCGGGGTTTAGGATTTCACCATTTACCAAAATTCATGTGATTTAATGTTAAAGTTTATCATGCAATTATAGACAATATAAGTCCAATCAAAAGAAAGCGTGATTCTAATCATTGCCTAAATTAGATTTTCAAAACATTAATTGTTAATCGCAAGCATGAAGTATCAAAAGTCCTAAACTAAGCATACTTCATCAAGAGAAAACACAACTAATTAATAAAAATCATTTACTCAATTTTCATTCTAGGTGCAAATAATCATAAAAGAATTGCATAAATAAATTTTACCACATAACTTTTGGAAGAATGGCTTCCTCCTCGCCCGGAGATTAGGTTTAGCTCATCATGTTGGAAACACGCTCAAAATCCATTTTATTGCTCAAAGGAGGTGTACAAATGATGAAATGGAGAAAATGATAAAATCGGGTATTTGCAACGATTATAAGTGTTGCAAACAACTACTACAAAGAAGGTTAAAACCGTTCTTGCTTTTAAGTACGCCTCGTATTGCGACCCACGCCAAGTGTCGTTGTCATCTGTAGAACAACGACGGTTCCTCAGTGCGTTGATGTTCTTCGTGTTCTTCAATGGCAGCAGCAGAGAAATTGTGTAACTCAATTTTTACGGCTCGTGGTTGCTCCCAACTCTCTCTAACTCTCCATCCCCGCTCTAATACTCCTCGACACCTTATAAAGCCTCTCATGCTCCATAAATCTCCTCCATAACTTCAAATATTTTTCCATTATTCGGCATTAAGGAAAATATCCAGGGATATTTTCTTATCCTTTTTTAATCCCCTCCGAGCTTTGATTAGCTTTAAACACACTCCTACACGCTCCAGAAAAGGTTAGAATGCTGTATACTCGTGCAGGGATTAAGTTTCCACGTTTCATCCACAAAGAAACCCGAGTTTTCCATTTACTCCTCTGTTTTCTTCCACACGAGATTACAATCAATTCTGATTGAAGAGAGCAACCATAATACCCTCATTATGATAAATCACGTTATCCCATGCAATTTCGACTATTTAGTCACGCTAAATCATCACCAATTCTCGTCCCAAAAATCTCCCGGTGATTGCCACAATTTCCCGCCATTTTTTAGTTTTGAAAAGAAGAAGATGACCTCCCCTAACGAGATATGGGGGTGTGAATAGAGGATGCCTTGATCGAGGTGCCCTTAGTAATTGAGGTGCCCTTAACCGAAATGAGAGTCCGCATAGCACATGTCCTCGGGGTGCTCACGCATAATTTTTCGAGCAGATTTTTCCAAAAATGTTTATTTCTCAAAAATACCTACAAACACACAAAACACTATAATAAGGACAA
>JAJJWW010001988.1:0-17139 GCA_023531295.1 Papaver armeniacum | reverse complement strand
CAAAACATTAAAACGATATTTTCTACCTTCGTATCCTCGGCCTGAGCGGTTGTGATGAACGCCTGCGAGGAAGGATCCAGTTAAGCTCCCATGGTTTATAAGGTGCCGAGATGGCTATGCATCTCTCAGAATCCCAAGATGAACATTGCCAAGCTCGTCCCAACCAAAAATGTAGAGGCCCCTGCAATACGAAGAGAGCTACTGGGATCATGAGTCTTGCAAAGTGCAAGATTCTTTGGAGAAGAAGGAAGATCCCAAATCGGGACATAGAGGAGGACCTGGGAGAGACTCCGGGACCTAGAAATCCCAACTCCAAAGCCCTCATATGTATCGGATCTGGCCAGCTAATGGTTCTCCACAAAAATCATCGGGCGTATATAAATCCTTTTGAGATGAGATGAGACTGTCTCGAGATCATGCTCGATCAACCTTGCCTTGACTTCGCCAAGCACATTCTCGAGCGATCCTATAACGAAATTACCATTGGGATAGTAGATAACTCGGGCCAGGACTAAGCGGACAAAGCACCTAGATCTGAAAGAGGGTCCAGTGGGCAATACGGAGAAGGAGAAGCCCAAACATCGAGGCTGACCCACCGCCACGATAATCTACGTTTGGACCACAAGGATTATCCTCAAGAGAGTTCCATTGGAATATACTCACCGAGGATATCAAGGTAAGATATTCGGAAGACCAAGACTAAGTCAGGTGAAGATCTAGTCAAGTTTGTTATATATAGGTTTAGTTTCATCTGCTTCCTATTATCTCATAAATAGGAATATTATGTAGTCAAATCTTATCTCTCGTGAGTTATTGAGATCAATAATATTATCACCCTACGAGGTTTCATAGTGGACGTAGGCTATTAGTAGTCGAACCACTCTAAACATGTGATCTTCTCTATTTTCTACGATTTCATATGCCATTCATATTTTATGATGGTACAGAGCAGGAAAAGATCCATTGCTTCCTCTTTTCTCATTTGATGATGTTTTTTACTTTTCTTTCAGGAGTTGATCATCAGTTATCGCATCGCTTTCTAATCAAGTCTATTGGATTCAACATGTCGAGATAAGTTATCACTGTTTTCTCCATTTTTTTTCTCTTAAGCATCATCATTCTTTTTCTCTCATCAAAATCGCTCGGTTTTTGCTTCCGCTTCTATTTCAATTTGGTTTCTTTGATGCAGTCGTGAGTCGCGTTTCGTAATTTTTTTTTGTTTGTTGTCTTTGTTATACTGAGTTCCAAACACCACTGGAGACAATTTTTTTATTTTGCATCAAAGATCGCATTTATTGCAAAACTAGAATCGACTTTCTACATCCACGCTTTAATATCTAGGGTTTGAATCATCTTTGTTTGTATGTTTGACTGAAACATATTTGGGTTTTCTGTTTACGTATTAGTTATGTCCACTAATATCATTCGCATAACCCACAACAAACCTATATCCATTTCAATTTTATCAATACCCATGTCCACATTAAGCCAACTATTTCTACTGTTTCTTAATTTCTTCTCGATGTTCAACGCCTCACATCGTGTTTGCTATCTCGTTATTGTGGTTCTTTTTGGTGCATCTAGATTCTGTATGTTTCTAATGCATCAGGGTCGACACCTATATACTTTTTTTTACTTTTGGTCTCTTTAATATTGCTCATGGTACAGCAAAATCCAGTCAGTTTAGGATTTGAATTATCTGTTATGTGCCGTGTAAAGGGGAGATGCAACCAATACTGGTGACTTTGGGCTTGATACTACAAGCCATCCATTAAGCATTAGTCTTTCAGTTTTTCCGCTTTCAGTATCATGCGGGATACGCTGGAGCTAAAGGCTTTGCGAAGTCTGGTTTTATACACTAGTGCTACTATACTGCGGTTCTCATTGTCATTATCATGGAGCTCTGCGAAGTCTGGTTCTGTGTGAAGACTGTTTCTGCTATGTTACGGGTTTTTCTTTTAGTGTTGCTTTCCAAGAGATCAAGTTGTACATTTCACATTATTCCATGTCCAACTTGATGGGGGGTGTTGGAATATACTCACCGAGGATATCAAGGTGAGATATTCGGAAGACCAAGACTAAGTCAGTAGAAGATCTAGTCAAGTTTGTTATATCTAGGTTTAATTTTACTGTTTCCTATTATCTCTGTAAATAGGAATATTATGTAACTGTAGATCTTATCTCTGTGAGTTATTGAGATCAATAATATTATCATCTCTACGGGGTTTCATAGTGGACGTGGAGGCTATTAGTGCCCGAACCACTATAAACATGTGATCTTCTCTATTTTCTCTCGATTTCATATGCCATTCATAAATCTATGAGTTTCCTTTGTCAAAACGCTACGCTTGACCCTCCAGGAGTAGCAAAAGTAACTTGAAATCTCTCAAGACGATGCTTAGTCTTTATCATCTCCAAGAAATCTGCATCGTATATGCCAAAAGAACGGATGGTTCTCGAAGCCCTCATCGGTCTCTTATCGACACTACAAAAGAAGAAGAAAAAGGGGGTATCGAGAACTTACGCCTGGAGAAAACCTACAAAAATAATAAAATGCGGAGACGATAATGGCGATCCCCAAAGAAACTTCACAGTTGAAGAACAATGGCAGGAACCATTGATTGAAGTAACTATATATGATAACCACAAAGGAACTACACCGTTCAAAAGTACGACATAGACCACCGACGAAAACAAAAAGAAGAACAAAGAAGAAAGGTCATACTGTCTTGAAGGTCGACATGGATAATTCCCCCAGAAATAATGAACTTCTTTATAGGAGACAAGAAGTGAAGAAGGAACATCAAAAGAAAGTGGAGAAAAAGAATGAAAAGTTCTCAATTCCAGAAAACAAAAAGAAAGACATCATTCTCTCTCCCGAAATATTTTATGTGAAACCAATAGACCATCAACCGGTGCCTCAAGTCCAACAGGTAAAAGCACACTAAAAGTGCATACGTGGCGAGAATCTCTGGACGTGATGATAAAGACAGGACGCATTACAGGTTTTCTGCCATCATGCCCTTGGCGGAGATGAAAAGAAAAGGAGCAAAATGTGAAGGTAAATTACCCGATGGCCACGTGTCAACATCTCAAGGGATGGTTTCATGATAAGACGATATGATATAAGCATCGTAATCATACTCTAAAAAGTTGATTTAATCCCGAATCGAGACACTTGCTACAACGCTACATGCATGACAGCGTGTGGGGAGTCGTCTAATCCGCTCAAATGGTCAAGTCTAAAAATAAGGATTGTATTTAATGAAGGATCAGAGGATACGTGGACGAATCTACATCGTATCAGAATACTCGGGCGATCTATACTACAACCCAAAGGTGATGCAGCACGAGGTTCCTAAAGAAGAGCAACACGATGACGTACGGAGCGAGATGACTCGGAAGGGGAACCAAGAAGGACATCACGAGGGATAGTATAGAGCCTCGTCTCGAAGTAATAAAAATATTACGATAACTCCACCGACTCAGGCGAGACCAGGCCTTCACGAGTCTAATTTTCCTATAAATACCAGTCCATGTAGAAGGAGATGGACATGTAATTTTAGATGGTCTTTCTACGGAGAATTCCTTACAGAGATCTAGATAAATAGAGAGTGGGAAATCTAAGTGATATTTATAGCTCTTTCAAGGGTAAGACCCGATAATAATCAATAAAGAAAACATATTCTTTTCCAGTGGACGTAGGTCTTCATGGCGAACTACGTTATATGCTTGTGTTATCTTTACTTTCATGTTCTTTACATCTTGTTTATCTTTGAATCTTGAATGTTAGTAGTTTTATAGCCTTTAGATCTACTGGATGTAGCCATCGAAAAGATGCAACTACAATTCTCGCATTTTTCCACTCTACGAAGAACAATGCGAGAAGAGGAAAAATGTAGGGACGAAAGATCGCACAAGACATAACTTAACTTCGCCCCACATAAGACATCCCTAAACACGAGGTTAGTACGATAACCAAAGATCAAGGTGAAGAATATCAACACGACAATAAAAGAATGCTAACAAGCTACCATACGATGAATGTAGCATGAAGACCAGTTCCAAGAAGTAGTGCGTAAAGACACGACCATTAGCGCGAAGGCTCCCGACATCTTCCCAAAGCCCGGCGAATAAGACAACCGAAATAAGATCGATCAACAAAGATTTTGCATGTGAACCTTAGTTGTCTTCTACCGATGTATTTGCTTATATAAGGGTTCAAAATGATAGAGAGGAAGATCGATGAAGAGAGAAGTACTAAGGAAATCATCTAGAGAACCAAGAAAGTATCTTTAGAACTTAGGATTCATCTTATATAGTCGTAACGAATAATACCCGGATCATAATACGCTTCGTTCTTGTATTGTCTAGGGTAAAGAGATCCTAATCTAGCCGACGCTGTGTAACTCCACCATAATCCCGATGGCATCCCCACTCAACCGAAATATCGCACGCCTAAACTTCTCATGCTTTAAAATTTTGTAAAACAAAGGAATTCAGTGTCCAAGAGAGGAATAGGAGGCCAGCGAGAAGTTTCCCCAAGGAGATGATGATTTTTTCATCATTCCATTGATCAATCTCGAACCATTTAGGGTTAAGTGTCGAAGTAGGTCTAGATGAAGGAGGAACGGATAATTTAAAACCTTTATCCCTAAATTAAACTTCAAATCTCTCAAAGTCTTAAACCATTTTCCACCCTGCCTTGTGCCCCATTGTTGTTCTTATACAAGGGGATTATAAATATCAAGATAATCAAGATGATTGGGGAAGCAAGATAATACAATGAGCGGGAGATTAAAACGATAGTTGGAGCGAAGGCGAAGAAGAAAATGTAGGGTAAGAAGGATCAAGAATCAAGATCGAATAGAAGAACAGCAATAGTAAGAAAAGAAAAGTTGCAGAGTTCGAAGGAAAAAGAAGAGAGTAAAACGAAAGAGATGAAAACGAGAGCGGATATATAAAGGATTATCTTTCCCTTTTTTGAAATCCTACGCATTAATGGGTGAGAAGATATGAAGATACAGTTGAAAGGATTAATCGCGGCGTGTCAAGAGGTAAACCGATGAGAGCGACACGTGGAACTGACCTCAGTCCGAGATCCCTGGACAGCGTCAGGCTTAAGGAAGGTGAAAAGACGATAGGGTGCGGAAAATAGCATGCTAAGGTGCGAAGAAGTGGTTAAAAATAATTTCTCTCATCGCTTCTTTCCAGAATAAAGATCTCTAAGAGAAGAGGCAAAATGTAGGGGTGAAATATCGCACATCAAGTAACTATGCGAAGCAATGGTATTATAAAGGAGCGAACGGAGTTCGCATGAAGCATATCCCAGATGACGAGGCCAGTGACGTCATGAAGTCACAGGTAAAGTGTGAAAGCCGTGCGAAATTAAATACCATGTGCGAGAAGGTTCAATATAAGCGTGCGAGGACATCGCACGTCAGATCCGAAAATAGGGGGTTTATTAGCTGTCTTCCACTATGTAAACTCCTATATATAGGACCATCCACCGTTGTATTGGGGGGGATCTTTTTGGAGAGTTGAGAGAGAACTTTAAGAGAGAGAAAGTTATTTGCTTCCCGAGTTAGAGTTTTATCTTATTCTTTGTATTGATTTCTAAACTTAATAAAATTCTTTTAAGTGTTCTTCATAGTGATTTCATAAGTTTATTTTATAGATTATCAAAGGGGTGTAGTTGTGGGATTTCCCGCAACTACGGGAGGTGAAGATATATATAATTATAAGTGTCATGATGAAGATATCAATTAGTGCAGTTGTACTTTATAGTAGTGATAAAAAGAGAGATAAGAGAGGGTGATGATATTCATATCCTGGCATGCAGATGCTAGCTTTTAGGTTTAGTTTATACCCACAATCTTTTGAGGAGGGAATAACATCAAATATTTGTTCTTTTATGTACATGTATATATATATATATATATATATATATCGTATAATTTTTCATCACATGCGAGATATTCTCTTCTCATATATTGTACTGGCTTATACATATGTTGTACTGGTTTATACCTCTATATTCATATCAAGGTTGGCCATAATTTGGATATTAAAATAGACAATGTAATTGTAGGGGCAAAATATCGCACAAGACATAACTTAACTTCACCCCGTATAAGATATCCCTAAACACGAGGTTACTACTGATAACCAAAGATCAAGGCGAAGAATATCGACGACAATAAAGAAAAAATGCGAACAAGAAACCATACGATGAATGTAGCACACGAAGACCGGGGCCCAAAGAAGTAGTGCGAAAGACACAAACTAATAAAGCCACAAGTGACAACGACATCTTCCCAAAGCTCATAATAAGACAAACCGAAATAAGATCTAACAACATTTTGTATGTGAACCTTAGTTGTCTTCTACCGATGTATTTGCCTATATAAGGGGTTCAAAATGATAGATAGAGAGAATGATCAAGAAGAGAGAAGTACTAAGGAAATCATCTAGAGAACCAAGAGAGTATCTTTAGAACTTAGTATTCATCTTATATTTCTCCATTTTTGTATGTAAGTTCATCTTGATATCATTGTAAGGGACCTATACATTCAATAAAAAGTGTTTGCGAAGATCATTCTAGTGTCAAAGTGGTGAATAATATCATTAATTGTTTGAGTTAACGCACATGACTTAAGCTTTGTGTTATTATCATTACAACTAATGAAGTTGTGATTTTCCGTAACTACATTAATACATGGCGCAGTGACATCACTTGAAGTTGAACCGATCTCTATGTGATAACAGGAATTTTCCACACTACACTAAAAATTATTAGGTGTAGTTTGATATGGACAACAATTAATATTAGCTTGCATATATACGTCTAAACAATGTAATGTCCCGTATGTTTGACTTTGTTCAACCTATATTTCTCACTTACAATGCACTGGAATTTACAATACCATTTAAATCCAATCATATAGGATGCCAACTGATTAGGGCTCATACAAACTGACCTTGGTTTGTCAACATTGCAAGGGTACTATTAGAAATACATGTTGTTACACACCTTACAAGCATCAAGCTTCGCATAATAGTGTGAGTATAAAATTTATCCCTCGATTACCTCTGCATCTGCTAAAAGCTAATGAGTCTATAATTGTTGTTGTTGATAGATATTCTAAATGACATATTTTTTTAAGCCTAAGAAGACTACGACAAGTCATGTAGCGTAATTATTTTTCAAAGAAATAGTTTGTTTGGGTGGGAGTACCTAAACCATCACATTTGATGGTGATACTAAGTTTCTCCATTATTTATGGAAATCTCTTTGTATGAGGTTAGGGTACTAAGTTGAAATATAGTACTCCTGCACATCCTCAAACTGATGAATAGGTTCAAGTTGTCAATAGATCTCTAGGAGTTCGATATGTGCAAAAATTAGTTGACACTAAAGAAAAGCACTGGAGACTTTTCTTCCTCGTATGGAGTTTGCTTTTCAACACATCTATGAATTGTTCCACAAATAAGTTAATTTTTCAATTGTTTATTCCAAGGTACCAAACCATATACTGGATTTGGTAGTTCTACCTAAACCTTAAAAGTCTCATGAAAAAGCCGATCAATTAGTGGACAAAGCTTTTCAACTTCACCAAAAGTGAAAACTAAACTTTGAAGATTCTAATGCTAAATACTAATCATATGCTGATCAACACAAATGCCTAAAAACTTTGAAGAGGAGAATTAGTAATGATACATTTTAGAAAAAACGTTTCTGGTTGGTACCTATAACAAAACAAAATGAAAAAGTATGAACCTTCAAAATTTTGAAGAAGTTGATGATAATTCTTATGTTGTGGAACTTCCTTCCAACGTGAACATCTATAATATATTGATTTTGGTGGTCACCAAAATGTGGGTAAATAGAAAGAAAGTCCACATTCCTATTGGTAGGGGGCAGAAGAATTCAAGCTTTTAGGTCAACTTCCAACCACAGGTTCGGGAAAAATCGTCCTCACAAATTATATATACAAATGTTTTTTTTCTTTTTTGGATTATGGAAATGCCCCAAAAATCGATCCCCCCAACCTTGCCCAAATGTCCGTGACATTAGGAAATACATCAAAATGCCCCAATCAAGGGATTTTTCTGCTCGAGAGAGTTAAGTAGTCAAAATTGCACACATGTGACTTCCGACTTGGTGAAAAAAGACAAATCTCCCTTCAAGGTACATGGTTCATAATTTAAGGTTCAATGTTTAAAATTCGTGGTCTGTGGTTTGGTTTCAAAATTTAAGGTTCAAAAATATTTAGGAGTTCTGTGGATTTGTGGTCAGGATTTAAGGTTCAAAATTTAGGGTTGTGTGGATTTAAGGTTCGGGTGGCTGGTGGTGCTAGTGGTGGCGATAAGGTGGTGGTGGTAAGGCTGTGGTGGTGGTGTGGTGGTGGCTGCTCCGGTGGCAGTAGTGGCTACAATGGTGTTGGTGGTGGTGGTGGCGCGGGTGGTGGTTGGTGGTTGTCTGCTTGGTGGTGATGATCAACTTTAGACATGTCCCTTTTTAATAATATATAAAAAGGATAAATGAATTTCAAAACACCATTGACCGGCCAACATGCCCAATTTTTACTACTTTTAACTCAAAAAGTGAGGATTAAAGTATTTTGATTTGTTTCAACGTCATCGCATTTGGGCAAGGTTGGGGTCGATTTTGGGGCATTTTGCCTATTTGCATTTTTTTTTATCAATTATATATACAAATGTTGAACCCTTTGAAAATGAAACTATTCAATGGGTGTCCTTGCGGTAATTTTTGTGGGTGGCAAAAATCTTTTAAGAAAGGGACTGGTTTTCTTATACAAGAAGAAAGAGCAATTGTCGGTAAACCGGTGGTTTGGACCGTTCGTTTTCATTTTGAAGCATTTTGACCGTTTGGTAATGGTGATGCAAATCCTATTCAAATAAAGAAATAACTTCGTTTACAGATTTATAATTAAAAAAAATGTTGCAAATAAAATGCAATCATAATCAAATGCTAGCTGAGGTACTAATTTGTCTTTTCCATAGCCAATCGCAGATTTGTTCGAGTTTTATTAGAGTTGTTAAGAATTCGTCAAATTCTTCTCTTTACTTTTCACATATTTTTCTTCAATATTGATCAGTTGTGTGTGTGTTTCTTTTAACTATGAACGGATATAGGCTTAGAGGGTAGAGTGGCTATAATAACCGGTGCAGCTGGAGGAATTGCTGGGTGAGGCAGCAGCCAGGTTATTCGTTGAAAATGGTGCTTTTGTTGTGGATTGCTGATGTTCAAGATGAATTAGGTGATCAAGTTGTAGCATCAATTGGACCAGAGAGATGTAGTTACAAACACTGTGATGTTACCGATGAAAAAGCAAGTGGAAGAGACTGTGGCTTATACATTGGAAAAGTATGGTACTTTGATATCGTATATAGCAATGCCGGTATCTTAGGATCATTGGCCGGTGTTCTTGATTTAGACATGAAAGCATTGGAGAAAACTATTGATGTCAATGTCTGTGGTGGTGCAGCCATGATAAAGCATGCAGGTCGCGCTATGGTAGCACAGAATATTCGCGGATCAATCATATATGCCAGTAAGTGTAGGAGGAACTCGGGTGGGATAGGACCACCAGGTTACACAGCATCAAAACACGCACTTTTGGGTGTGGTTCGATCAGCTTCTCGCGAGCTCGGTTTATATGGGATTAGAGTTAACTGTGTGTCTCCCCTTGAGTTGTTACACCAATGACATGTACTATCCCTGGATTCCGGTTAGATCCGGAGTTTATTCAAGAACAAATGTCTTCAATTTCGAATCTGAAGAATATGTGCTTGAAGGTAAAGATATCGCAGAGGCTGCTCTTTTCCTTGCTTCGGATTTTAGTCCGGCTAGCATCAGCGGCCATAATCTTGTCGTGGATGGAGCATTTCCTGATGAAATCAATACTTTCCCTGTTAATATTCCTAAGATGGCGATAGATTTAGCACGATGGTCCATTAGCAAGTGTGAGACTTTCTTCCATCCTCTCCAAATTTGTGCTGAGCTATTTGTTAGTTTTTCTTATAGATAAGTAGAGTTAGATAACTAGTTAACATTTTTCTGGAAAGCCCAGAGCAAACTGTTGCTGAGCTATTTGTTAGTTTTCTTTTGTGAAGCTATATCAGTGTGCTTATGTTAAATTAGTAAATCCAAGACAAATGTCTTCCTATTAATGCCATAACTCTATTTTTGTTAGTTTTCTATTACACCTGATGTTACGTACAGCATACTATTCTCCATGCACACAGTTACCGTGGAGTTGGATATACATTGGTTTGGTAAGTACTGGTAAATATACTCAGATAGGGGGAAATTAGGGCTAAGGCCCAAAAATATCTGGGAACGACCGGCGGGATCCTTCTATACTTTCACTATAGGGCCTAAAAATTAATTGTCAGGCCGGAAATATACTATATTATTTTTATGCATTGTTCTATTTTTCTCTTATTGTCGTGCCCAAAATATTTTTCAGTTTTGCGGACACCCATAATTATTGAAATAATGTAAAATGTCCTAATCGAGTTATGCATCCTAATTTTTCGAGCAGATATTTGACAAGCAAACTAGAATATAACATATCTAAAAAACCGTGTTTTGGGATTTAACAAATTTTATCTCGTTGGGAAAGCTTTTAAAAGAGATCTATACAACGAGTACAAAAAACAATACCAAATTTAAGTTTTTTACAAAGGGTCGAGGTGAGTGATCTATCTCGAATGACGGATCCGGAATTTATGCTTGGGTGGGCTAATTTTTTTTTCTCGAACTCTCAACTTAATTTGTCTCAACCGCCAAGAATGACAACTCAAGCAGAATATACTTAAAAGTGAGTATGGGTATGCCACACGATCTCTTTTCCTGGAGCATAAAGCTTTGAATCAAATTTTTTCACCTTGTAACTAATATTAGGGATGAATAATTTATTATCTAAAATAATAATTGATTTGTTGCGTCAAGGCCGCCTAATTTTTTTCTTAGTTTTAAAGGTTATTATAGGGATGCAAAATATTTGAGTTTGTACATATACGCATAATAGTCATGACATCTTATATTTTTGTCTCATGAATACATTAATCGCATTTTTAGATTATACATAGATATACATAAAATTATAGTCACTTTCATAGAAGAAAAATGAATTTTTGGACAAAACACTTGCTTTTTCTTTTTTTTTAAAGGTGGACAAACGCTTGCTTAGTTAAGGACAAGACACCCCCATTTTGACACACGGTTTATTTTATCAACCGACACGTAGCAGTGAGCCCATTCAATACCGAATTCTAAGAAACATCATGAATACTTGTTTTCCCTATAGCCTTTGAAGCGGTTGAGATGTTATTCAAAAATTAATCCATGCGGAGACGAGGTTCCAAATCTTCTCGATTTCTTCCACGCAAAATCATATCTTAACAATTAATGGGCTATTTAAAATTTACACCGGCTAAATTTTGCAATGTTAAAAATACATAACAAAATATCTTTTTAGAAATTTTGGGGTGGGCTTCACTGGTAAGCCACCCCCTATTCATCCCTCGGATCTATACAAAACTTGATACATAGCAGTATCGGTCGCCACCAAAAAAATGCATAACGCATTATGTAGACACAACAATAGATGCATAAAATGTTATGCAACCATATTTTAGTTCATGGTTTTACTAATTTAATTATGCAACCACTAAAACGATAGACGCTAAAAAAATAACATCATAAAAAAAAAACGCATAACAATTACGCAATAATTTTCAGGCTACATAACAAGTTATGCATCCATTGTTTTGGTTAATTTTAGTGCTTATAAGTTGATGCATACGCGTTATCAATCCATATTTACCAGATGCATATTCGAGTTATGCATCAATTTTTTTATTTCAGTGCTTACAAAAGTGGTTGCATAATGCTTATACATCCATTTTCTGATACATATCATGTTATTCGAGATATTATTATAGGTGCATGACAAGTTATGCGGTTTTTTTAATTGGTTTCAAAAAAATGTTCAAAGCTTTCTGCGTCGTCAGCAATCGTTGCCCTCATATCCAGACTTGATTAAAGCTGTCAAACAGGTAAAACCCAAGCTATTGAATGTTACCATGATCTCCGTAGGTATCAAGTTTTTCAAATAACCCTGATAACTTGTCATGCCCATGATCTCCGTAGGTATCAAGTTTTCAAGTTTTTTAAGTGCGTGTTTTGATGCTGTTACATTCCTTCAAGAATGGAGAAATTCTTCTCATGGGCATGTACTATCCCTGGATTCGGTTAGATCCGAGTTTATTCAAGAACAAATGTCTTCAATTGAATCTGAAGAATATGTGCTTGAAGGGTAAAGATATCGCAGAGGCTGCTCTTTTCCTTACTTCGACGAAGTCCGCTTACATCAGTGGCCATAATCTTTATCGTGGATGGAGCATTTCCTGATGAAATCAACACTTTCCTGTTAATATTCCTAAGATGGCGATAGATTTAGTACGATGGTCCATTAGCAAGGTGAGACTTTCTTCCATCCTCTCCAAATTTGTGCTGAGCTATTTGTTAGTTTTCTTATAGATAAAAGTAAAGAGGTTAGATAATCCAGTTAACATTTTTCTGGAAAGCCTAGAGCAAACTGTTGCTGAGCTATTTGTTAGTTTTCTTTTTGTGAAGCTAGCTTATGTTATAAATTAGTAAATCCTAAGACAAATGTCTTCCTATTAATGCCATAACTCTTTTGTTAGTTTTCTATTACCCTGATGTTACGTACAGCATACTATTCTTCATGCACACAGTTACAAGTGGAGTTGGATATACATTGGTTGGTAAGTAGGCAGGTAAATATAATCAGATAGGGAAATTAGGCTAAGGCCCAAAATATCTGGAACGACCGAAGGGATCCCTTATCTTTCACTATAGGGCCTAAATGCACTGTCAGGCCCAAAATATAACATTATTTTTTTATGCATTGTCTATTTTTTTCTCTTATTGTCAGGCCCAAAATATTTTTCAGTTTTTGTGACACCCATAATTATTGAAATAATGTAAAATGTCTGTAGTGTCCAGTTATGCATCCACAATTTTTCAGGAGGTATAATTGACACAACTAGAATATATATAACATATCTAAAAAAACCTGCATTGGGATTTAACAAATTTTATCTAGTTGGAAAGCTTTTAAAGAGATCTATACAACGAGTACAAAAAACAATACCAAATTTAAGTTTTTTTACGAAAGGGTCGAAGGTGAGTGATCTATACAAAAAACTTGATACATAACCATTACGCATGAATCTGTTGCCTGAAACGACACGAAGAGAGAAAGCAGGGAACTCTCCAAGCTGGGAGTTTACTTCTTGTATCACCGATCTTATAGAAGGTGGAGTCTGTTTCAAGAGAAGAGAAGTTTCTGACGGTCTACTAGATATTCAGTTCAACAGTGGGAGTCTTGAGATACCATCTTTTAATATCGATGAAAATACATATGTTCTTTTAAGGAATATGATAGCGTTCGAGCAATGTGATGGGAAGTCGACGCATCAGATCACATCTTATGTTTTACTATTAGATAACTTGATGAACTCGGAAACAGATGTGAAGATTCTCTGTAATGAAGGGATTATCAATAATGTTCTTGACAACAACAAAGAACTGGCACGGAAGATTAGCGGCATGTGTAAGGGAGTTAGCATCAGTAATTTCTGCTACGACGGTTTGTGCAGTGAGTGCAACTCTACATGTCAGGAAATTTTGGCCTAGAAAGAAGGCAATTTTATCAGGGATTGTTGCTGCCATTGCTGCTTGGTTTTATGGACAAGTGACTTTGAGTTTTATGGCATTCTTATTTTAATGGGTCAGAGTTGTATTTTTTTTATTTAATTTAATTTAATTAAATTTCTTTGAACCTAGACGTTTTATTTGAATGGATAAACTTGTTGGAAAATTGGGTTAAAAACAAGAGG
This sequence comes from Papaver armeniacum, assembly GCA_023531295.1. Lineage (NCBI taxonomy): Eukaryota > Viridiplantae > Streptophyta > Magnoliopsida > Ranunculales > Papaveraceae > Papaver > Papaver armeniacum. The sequence goes on along the minus strand of JAJJWW010001988.1, from coordinate 3,180 downwards.
ATGAATAAAGAAAAACGTAAACCAAACAATGAAAATCTGACTTCATGCTCTTTCGATTCTTTTAGACAATAATTAGACCTTTCCCAATTAAATTGGCCAAGTACAACAATTAACGAATTATGCCTTCGAGATTCAATGAAGCCCAACACCGTAATCGAATTCAAGGTTGTACTTCCTTGACCCGACCAAGAAACACACCTGTATAAGATTCTGATGATGCTATTAGAGAAGAAAAAGCACATTGTTTTGATGTTATAATAAACGAGCAAAGGGTGATGCTATTTATAGATGTTTTACGCATCTGTTGGGAATGGCGTCTCTTCATTGGAATGAATGGCGTACGAGTGAATCGAAGATTGGATATGATTCTAACGCCGAAATTGATTACGTAACACAAATTCTAAGGAGGCGATTTACCTAGACCCCCTTGGATAGCACGGTTGAAAATATTCCAAACATTCTCCCCCTATTTTCAAAAACATAAGAACAAAAAGTTAACAAACTTTTAAATCGAGGTGTTCATCACCGAAATGATCAAGCCACGCACTGAAAGGTGGGATCAAGCCATCGTAGTTCAAGCTTAGTTGAGAATAAAAGCATCATGGAACAAACCAATACATAAGTTATAGGTATCTTTGATTTGAACCTTCACTTAGTGTAAGAAATTCAAAGCCTTATCGAGGTTGGGTGGTGAAACTAGTCTTGAACCAGTACCCCTAATGATAAACCTAATCTCCACATATTGATTTCGGAAGATAGTGTGTTCGTAGCTAGCACGTTAATGGCCATGCTTAAATCCACGATTCATGAGTCTTCTTTAGAGAACTTGTCTTTTCTCTTAGGAAACGGCACGATTTCCATACTCCATATAGGTAAGTCACAAGGTGTTTCTGCAGACACCTTTGTGGGATAAAAGTTAGACTTAATTAAGGATTTTCATCCATCCTCGATTTCTTACGTAAACCCGCACTTAAATAAGAAAATGGGAAGTTTTAATTTTAGTGCACCATAATCCAGCTTCCATAACTTGTTGGTACCACATCAACCTTGTTTATCCTTTCCAAAACATAGGTTGGGTTTATATGGGTGATCAAACTTCATTCACGGACCTTAGTCCCATTTTCCTTACACTTTATTGAAACCCACTTTGCCTTTGGAAGACTTTTCGTAAATGGGTTCCACAAAGTTCTACTTGTTTCAATATAGTTCACATCAACTACCTCTCTTGGAGTAATTGTCTTACTATTTGATGTCTAAGACTTGTATGTCTAGACTCCATTATAAGTCTTGTAGAGAGACATTATAGATAGTAGCTTGATTATCACAATTAATCAAACCGCTCGGAGATGGCTTCTTCCAAATGGGATTTCCAATAAGTGTTCACAAGCCATTCCGCTCCTTACATGCATCAAGTAACGCTATCAATTTCCTGGGAAACCTTCGTTGAGTGAGAAATACAAGTTCTTCTTGGGCTCGAAGACACCGCAGCACCTCCTAATGTAAATATCCATCCACCACGACTTGGAATTGGATTCTACATTGTTCGAGGTAGCATCCTTTGTATCCTTTCTAATCTGATAGGATAGCCTTGATAATGCAAACCATAATCAATGGTTCCTTTAAGCAAGCCAACACTCTTGAAATTGCTTTCCAGAGTGTTCATCTCCTGGATTACTTGGAGAAGCGACATAGCAATCCCACGGCATGAGCTATGTCCGGTCTTGTGCAATGCATGGCATACATAAGACTCCAAATAATAATACTAGAATACTCAAGTGGGGCTCGCCCTCAGGACCCCTTGGATAGTACAGGTTGAAAATATTCCAACAAAACTTTCGGAATTGATGTAAGAGGTTATTAAATTCCACATGAGGTTACAAATTTAGTAAAATTGCTAATAGAAGTATTATACTAGTTTTACTGCCGCAGCACAGTGGATGGCAGACTACGACTATTAAAACAACCCTCCAATTCACATTGTTAAATTAAAATATTGTTGCTTGCATAAAAGAATGAGTCTTATCTATGTGCACCCCTCTTAACCTGTGTGAACATTCTCCCATCATTATTGGGTCATATGTAACTCTAGTTTGTGTTGGTTTAACTCTAGTTTGTGTTGGTTTAGAAATTTAATATACGTGATTACGTGAACTTGATACATAAAGATTGGGCTCATACATTGCAATCTTTGATTAATGCTCTTCCATGAAATCAGACGGTTTTAAATTACTTAACAATAATTACTTTTTCCATCATGATCCTTAGCTGTATATTCTGGTTTTGAAAATTCTGTCTCTGTAATCTCATCGCAATATGGACGTGATGGATTGAAAACGGTGATTTCCAGTACCCGAAAACAAATCAGTCTGAACACTGTTAGCTTACACCTCAATAAGAATTTTCAAAGCATCTGTATATGTTCTTCTCATATCAAAGTTATTACTCGTATTCTCTTTTTCGAATAAAAATAATAATCTAAGTAATAATAGCATAAAAAAGGCTTGGTTGATTGATTTTCGCCTGATCATTTCTTTTGGAACATAATTTCTGGGCAATAAATAATTTTATATTTTTTTCTTCTCTTTTAGTACATATTGTGTTTAAACGCAAGCTGATATATTATTTTTTTTAATCATAGTATCCTTCGCTGATTCTTTCACCTCCATTAAAATTTAATGGCAGTACCCTTCGCTCGTTGTTGATCAACTACCTCACCAGTTGAATTCAACGTACCCCCACCCGCACCGTTTCTTATGCACATGAATTAAGAGTCCCGTAATAGTATAATCTTTACAGGTGTTGCTTCTTCTGAGGTCTCATCATATGATATGGCGATGGAGATTTAGCCACTACTCAATAATCCCCATAGAACATCCAAGCAAGTCAGTCTCTTCCTAACTTCTTAATTTGTTCTTAACGATGAGAAGAAGAAAAAGTTTCAAGTTTCGAGACGCTGAGTTACCAATTCCCCATATATTAATTTTCAAACTACACATAATTATAACAACAAAACCAACAGAGTAATCAGGGTTAAATAATAACCAATAGCAAAGGGAGGAATGTGCACCCCAGGTTAAGAGGGAGTGCACATAGATGGACTCAGAGAAGAATGGTGAACGAACTAGAAGGGCCACAAAAAATTACCTCGGATAAAAAAAACGAATCTGATGAGTATAAAAT